>JAULJZ010016275.1:0-16052 GCA_032270985.1 Heliamphora pulchella | reverse complement strand
TGTCTTTTTCGAGGTGGTTTCACCAGCTACTTTCTCGAACATTGAATCATCCAAACTCTGATGGATGAGAGCAAGAGTAGTTTTATCCTTTGTTCGTAACTTCTGCAAGGCATTCCTTTCATTAACGGTCAAAGTGGAAACATCTTGCTCTTCATAACCTTTCTCTACAATCTCCCAACAATCTTGCGAACCGAGAAGAGCCTCCATTCGAAGCGCCCATTTGTCAAAGTTATCTTTGGTGAGTTGAGCATTCGCCATATTGAAATCCTACCAAACCAACATTCGCCATTTTCTTGTCGTGGCTCTGATACCACTTTGTTGGAAATCAAAGATTAACAAGAGAGATACGGAGATTGAGAGAGGGGAAGAGGAGTACTTTTGATCTCAACTTTGATTCCACTTTTTTGAAACTAAGAAAGTACATAGGTATATATGAACATAATTATGACCTAACATACATGAACATGAATCTACATGAACATGAATCTACTAAATACATAAACATGAATCATGAACAACATAAACTCTAAAGGACTCTCTAGATTTGTGTAGAAAAAAATTTATCTTTTCAACAAGAGGTTGATTCAAGAATTGTTTTAACATGTTTACCTTCAAAGCCCAAGGGAAGGATCGCAAGTTTTCCTCTCGCAGAAGCATGCAACCAAAGAAACAAGGCATGCCATAATTATCAAGAAGTGTGGGCGTGTCGGGCATCTCACCTTTCAGTGTTGGAACTTTTTGAGTGTTTTAAGGATGATGATAAGGATAAAGACCCGAACGCAATTGAAGCAGCAGTTTGTCAGGGTTGGATAAGTTAAAGGGGAACAGGGGTAAGGCTAACACTGCGGATGGAAGCTCAGATGAGAGTTCAGAGGAGGAGAGCTTGTGTTCAGATTCGGAAATTGAGAGAGTTATTGCTGGGAAGTATGGAAAGAAGGCCAGTAGTAACTTAAAGTCATCAAGAAATAAGAAACAGGATTCAATGGTGCTGCATCAGATTCTGGGGATAGAACCAAAAGGGGCATGTTGAAGAAGAGGAGGATTGGGAAGAGGGCACATTACTAATTCTGACAGTATGGATGAGGGTGGGAGGAAAAGAAGGAAGGAGAAGAGGAGGGACAAGAAAGTAATTAAAATGTAATTTGACCAGTTACTTAGCAATATTCGATGAATTTGACTTTTTATGCATGATTTATATACCGGGAATAGGAAAATGAACAACTCGGATCGGTGTTGTGAGCTTATTTTGGGCTCAAAATCAATCCAACTGAATTAGTTCAGCCGAAAAATAAATTAGGGAGCAGTTGTTCTCATTTGAATATGATTGGCTTACTTTATTAATTGTGGCTCAGTTACAATGGATATCGTATGTTACTAATACTGGTCGACTGATGCATGTCGTAATGACCAAGATACATCATGTTGGTAAATTTTATCACTTTAGAGCAAGACGACAGATGGCTCAAAGCATTGGGCAGATTGCTAAGTTTAAAGTGACGTTATGAACAAAAGGAAGAAGAAAATGGGAAGTCACTTCTTTAGGATGCAATGAGAATGATTGATAGTGATGTTTAAATTGAATCAATTCCTTTGTTTTTTCCTGTTAGCCATGCGCGGCGACCATATATTGATTATCTTTATTTTTACGGTGCTTTGAAACTCATCTGGTTTTGTCTTTTTAATGAGCTGATACCTGTTTGTTCTTTTGAGAAGCTTTGGTGAATCCACGGTTGCTAAATGAAAGTAGTTAGGTTCTTTTGTTACTTAGTAATTAATGCAGGGCAGATAAAGTTTTGAGGAATTAAATGTTAGCCGTTGTGCTCATTTCTTAGCTCACTAGATATAGCCTCGCTGCACTAATATTGGCCTTTGATTAATGGGTTGGGTTGATAATCCCTTTTTATGTTAGGATCATTAACTGACCGCACGATTGTAGTTGAGCCATATTTCGTACTTCTTGATTGGCTGAAAATTAGTGATAATCTTGCATCTTTTTGACAATTAAGCTCATGTTATGTGCTCCAACTTCTAGTCCTAGTATGTAATCTAGTTGAATAAGATTGCTCGCATGATACCAAACATGTTTTAGTTATTGTGGGATGATTAGTCTTGCAATCCTGATAGATCTGTGGTAGCATAGGATGTCTTGCTCCGAAAATTCTGTCCTTCTTTCTCCATTTACCTGACGAATGCATTCGAAGTCATTGAATCATATCTCAAGATTTCAGAGCCTTGAGATTTTTACATGATCCAACGATTTATAGTGCATTGAACAGAGAGTTTTATTGGCCAGCAGAGGTATTGTTGGTTTCTTTACATCTAATTCATAATTTTGGCTCCAAGTAGAGCAATAGGGCATTTTGGCTTGGTAACTGATTTAAACTTCAGGTTTTCTATGCAAGCAGGAGACTTAGTGATAACACTTAGGCCATGCTTGGTTGAAATACTAAACTCATGGGATTAATAGTGTATTTATTAGATTATTAGTACCTCGATTATTATGTAATGGACTAATAGTCTAATTTATTTTGTACTAAACTGTGTATAATTGAAAAAAGTACAAGGAGAGATAAGGAGTAAAGCTGTTATATTCACTGCTCCCATGGGATTGTGATAATCTCCCATACGAGGGATATATAAGTGTACTAAGTTAATTAGATGGTTTTTATTCCCTCTTTCCATATTATCAATCAAACAATGGACTAAGTAATACATTTTTAAAATAGTCCAATCCCACTTCTTTTAACTTCCCCCATCAAAAAAGGCAAGTGTAAGAACTACCTCTTGTGCATGTAAGATATCAAGTTGGTGGCAAATATAACAAATTCAGTGTTTCACTAAAATTTCATATAGTGGGAATAGATAATGGTATAAACTAAAATATGTTTGTTTTGCACATGTGAGATATGATAATTTAGGGTTTCATCTATTATCTGCATCCATCGTACTTTTTTTTTTTTTGAACGGCAAAATATAAATATATTACACAACAAAAGAATACATGGAAAGAATTTTTCCCTAAGCCAAGAAGTTGATAAGGGATCAACAACAGGATAGGAGAAAAGCAAATTCCAAGCAATCAAGAGCAAACATAGAAGAGATGAAAGAAAAAACAGAAGCATGCTGCAAACTCCCAAAGCATTTTGAAAAACATCATCAGGCCAACACCTCCCTCAGCATAACCAAACCTATTACTGCTGCGAAAACTGAGAGCATGAACTGAAAGCATTTTGAAGCTCCACTAAGTGAGGGACACCTGGGCCTGCTACAACATCACCAGGCTCAGAAACACCTGCTCAGTTACTGCTCTATGTTGTCCTCTTTATCTCTTTTTCGAACAAGCAAAACAAAGATTAGGATGTCACTGCCAAGAGATTGAAAACCACATCCTCCAACCTTCTACCCCTCAGCTTTTCCTTCATCCACTGTCCAACTCTAACCTTCACCAAGTAGACAATCTCCTCACCATCAATCTTTTCATTTTCAAAAACTAGCTTATTTATAGCTAGCCAGAGAGACCAGATGGCTGCTATGAAAGTGGTATTCCATAATTGACCCTTCAATTTTTTCTCTCTACCCCTCACCCATGTTTTATAAAAACCATACAAAGTTCCTGGGGAAACGCACTGTCTTTCCCACCATAGAACCAGAGCAGACCATACCTTCCATGCCATTGAACAATTCACTAAGAGATGGTTAGATGATTCTTCCTCCTGATTGCAAAATACACACCTTAGATTAATGCAAGGTCTGAGAATCTTCCTTCTAGCTAAAAATTGTTTTGTGGCAATTTTGTTCTGGGTTGCTGGCCAACTTAACAACAAGCTTTTAGGAGGGACTGTTTGCATCCAAATGTACCTCACTGAAGCATTCTTTCTCCTAATATCATTCTCCAGCAAATTTCTTAAGAACTGCACTGTGAAGATTAGACTCTTTTCTCCTCTCCAAATGTAGCAGTCCTTCTTTCTAGCATTAACTGATCTTGTTCTCAAAAGCTAAAGCCAGATCCTCCCAGCTCTCAGCATCCCAAGAGAAAAGTGGCTTTCTAAAACAGCTCCTACAACTTTATGAGAGCTCCTTCAGCTCTCAGCTCCTGCATCCATCATACTTGCATAATATAATCAATGGAATCTCCATTTTGGACAATAGTTGAACGGCCGACAAAAGTTTTAACATAAAGCTGAGAAAAACAAATATATAAATGTTAAACAAAATTAATATCAAACGACAATGTTGCAAAAATTAGGACTCTATTTCTCATTGCAATAAATGTTATCATTAACCAAAATCACTTCAACATGAAATAAAATATATAAGTGTATTATGTAATGATAAATAGGGTTCTTCATCCGGACAATAGATGAACTGTCAAAACAAAGATGACATGCAAACAATAATGAGACATTATTTCTCATTTAACCAAATGGATTACACCTATAATATCGTGACACAGTCAAGACACTAAGTGCATTGGATAATTAGAACTGAGAACTAAAATTGAAGTTAATAATGTGAATTTTGACATGTACTACTATTGTAGTTGTGTTTGAGAATTCAAATTTTTCAAAATAAGAATGTTGCATAATGAGAAACTTATTTTTCGTTACTGAGAATGTTGCAAAATGAGAAACTTATTTATCATCATTGAAGAAGTTGCAAAATGAGAATTATTTCTCATTACACTAGAGTTTTGATACACAAAATATTGTAAATATTGTAACATAATAAAAACACCAAGTGCATTACATAATGAGAACGGATAACTTAAATTCACATTAATAGTATATTGTTACTGCGATTGAGTTTGAGAATTCGAATATAAATGTTCAAATTCAGAATGTTGCAATGAAGAAATTTATTTCTCATTACTGAGAATGTTTCAAAATGAGAAATTCATTTCTTATTATCTTCAGGGTTCTAATACATAAAATATTGTACCACGATAAAAATAATAAGTATATTACGTAATGAGAATTGAGAACAAAAGTTCACATTAGTTAATGTGAAATTTAACTTTACTATTTCAACTGTTAAAATGTTCACATTAATTTAAATGAAATATCAAAAATGATATTTCATACCCTATATTGGTTTTTGGATTCAATGTAAGCGGGAATACATTATACCGGATTAATCAGTCAAAAACTACCAAGGAGCATGCTTTTCTTTGATAATCATTTAAGCCAATGGTAAAAACTCCATTTGAAATATTATACACCCAAAAAAATCAATTTTGCAGCCTGATCCACATCGTTGAACTAGGAATAGATTTGTATTGCGTAAAACTTAACAATGTATCATGGAAACTTATTTTCAAAAAATCCGAAAAGAACACCCAACACCATGAGCTCCAAGAAGATGTAATTCAGAACAAATATTTAGGAAAATGGTAACAAAATTAGTAACCAGCAGCTTGAACAAGATGATATTTACCCAATATAACAATGAAATAAATAATAATGCAAATGATAATATATTCTAATATAGTAAGGATAAATTGACGTAAATCATGGCCATTTTGAAAATCTAAATCCCACTAAAAATGAAAATATATATAATTTATATATACGTATTTATATTGTAATTTGTTGCATATATAAAGAGCATATATGTTTGTTATTTTGATAATTTTTAAAAACATGATCTATTAGGTTTTTCAATTAGTGATTGAGACCTATACCCACAAGTTGCTAAACTATGACCCATAATTAATTATTTCATAAATAAATGAAGCTGAAAAAGAAAAAATGCTACTATTAAATTAGTGCTAATAAAATAGGCTATCGACCTTTCCGGTATAGGTCGGTTTTTGAGGAAGAGTTCAACTTTTGCAACATTTTTACTCCCTCATGAAAAGTGCTCTAATTCCGTTACAATTTGCTTTAACCTGATGTCTTTTCAAGTAAAAAGCAAGTTAATCACCATAAGAGACCCTCCAAGCTCAAAGCAATCTTGAAATGAAAAAAAAAATGACTTAGACATTTTTTGGTGAAAGACATTTTGATTACTACACGATTTGATATTTTATGCGTAGTATCTATTTTATAATATAAAGGGAGAATTACAATTAAAATTTTGTAGATTTTTTAGTTTCTTATATTGTCCTCTAAAATTAAATTTCTTACTATTAAAGAAAAACTATTTTAATTTAGTTTTTAAAAATTTATAACTACTGCAATTCAATTTTTATAATTATTTCAATTCAATTTTTTAAAATTTAAAATTTAAAATATAACCACACACATGTGTACCACCCCTCTAGTTTTAAAAGAAATAAGTGGGCTATAAAATAACATATAGTCACACATAAGATGAATTTGGATACTCTAGTCTATTTTATAAAGAAATTGAGGTCTCTCCGTTTCCATATAATTAATAGTGTTTATTGTGAATCTATCTTTGATTATTTGAATTTATCATATTATAAAATTTATCGCTGATATTTACCTCGCAAAAATTTAATTGATCGGAGAGATTGTCAACTAGACAATGGAATCATAATAATTCTAAAATATTATGCAATTTACTTTTAAAATTATATATACTCGCTGTCTATTTTTTAAGAAAATATATTCTGGACATATAGTTATCGATATCTAATCAATTTGATTTTTTTGTACCTATGATCTTCCCTGTAACTCTATAACATGAACAGTTAAGATTATTATCTTATGGCTTGATTGGTAACGAGCAGAAAAGCTAACTTTTTGATAATTTAGTTTCAAAATTATCTTTTTTGAATTTTATTCAAATTGAACAGTAGTTAATGAGGGTAGACAAAATTACGGGTTTAAAATCAAGTCCAAAGCAAACAGGTTCAAACTTGGCTCAAGGGTTCGACCTACTGACAGTTCGACCCATGATGAGTTTGGACCACTCTAGGAAGGGGCAGCCCACAATATTTAAGTCCAGATCAATTCGAGGCAAAATGATAACTCAGGAAAATTTCATTTTCGATGTAATAGTTCGAGAATACAAAGTTAAAGCATCCTAGAGTAATAAGAATTGTTCAAAAATAAGATATAATCTCTAGTAAGTATAGGATTAAGGATAGGAGGTAGAGTACTAAGAAGATTCAGTTTCCCTGGTTTCAATCCCTATATAAAAACAAGCACTTCATGACGCACAGGTACGCAATTCCAACCTAGTTATTGATTAGAAACCTCTCAAAACGAAATCTAACTTGAACGTCGGAGTGTTTCTTGGTCAAATCAGGCCGCAAGAGCACTAACAGTGTTTTTCGTCTTGCAGAAGTTCGGCAACGCTAAAAGCAGCATTCAGTGAGTTCGGGAACAAGAAGTTTGGTTCATATTTTGTTCGGGATCAATATATTTGAACCAATTAAATTGGTTCTGGTTGTGCCGTCTAATTTACAACGCGCACAATTAATTATAATGATTATATATAATTAACATTAATGGTAAATAAATTACTAAATAGAGACATTATTATATTTTAGAGTTGAGTGGGAATTTAAACAAAATATTCTAAGAATTATTGTATCAATTTAGCTTTTTAATTTTTTTTTCTTTTTTACTTGCCAAATAGGTGTTATTATTATTATTATTATTGTTATTGTTATTTTTATTATATTTTTTTACATTTTTAGCTAAAAAGTTGAAAAAAACTAAACATAACAATTAGGGCCTCAAAATGTGATAACCAAAGATACCTTACTTCGCACGCACCAACCACGGCCACCACCCGCAACACGAGTCCTTAGATGCAATTCCCCTGTAGGAAAAACATGAGCCCTCTCGGGGAGAGAGAGAGAGAGAGATGTCATTAATTTATATATATTTGGTTAAAATAATAGTATAAATATATTAAAAGTGTATTTTATACCGATAACAAACAATCAATTATTGACAAGTAACAAAGTTATTGTCATATAAAATAAGTAAATTTTAAATTTTTAAATGACTCCATTAACAAAGAAATTTTTTGGAGTGATTTGTGTCAATTAATATTGGATAATATTAACTAATACATTAATGAATATCAATGTTAAAAATTTAAAATCTGTTACGTAATCGCTAAAATATAACAGTCAATAACCAAAACCTTGGTTTGGACTACAAGGAGGTGGGGAGGAAGAGACTCCCAAATCAGCTATATATACCCCCATTAATGAATCAAATGTTATTTCAGTAGACCCCTCTTCCAAAACCATGCTACTAACAAAAAACCCAACCAACGCACTGATTCTGCTGCTGTTGCTCCAAGTTGTGATAGCAGAAGGCGATGCAATAGCCAGAAAGGCGCAGCAAAATGCCACCACCACAAGCATCACCGCGGCGCCGCCTTCGCGGCGGTGGCTCGAGAGAGTGACCAACCAGAGAGGGCGTGGGTGCAAGAAAAGGCCGTGGATTTGTAACCAAGACCCACCAAAAACCAGGAAGTTGTGCTGCAGGAACCGCTGCGTCGATGTCACTTCCGACGCCAACAACTGCGAGTTCTGCGGCATCCGATGCCCCTTCACTTGGCAGTGCTGCCACGGCTTTTGCATCAACACCAACGTCAACCCTTTCCACTGTGGCCGCTGCGACCACCGATGCCCTTTCCCGAGCTTCTGCTCCTACGGCATGTGTGGGTATGCCGCGCCGCCGCCTCCTTTTCCCTTTCCTCCTAAACCACCTAAGCCACCGCACGGCCCTTTTCCGCCTCACCCGCCTCACCATCCTTTTCCGCCTCACCCGCCTCACTCGCCGCACCGTCCTTTTCCGCCTCACCCGCCGCACCGTCCTCACCCACCTGACCCGCCTCACGGTTGGCCGGTGGAGGGTGGCCCGCCACATTTGGCGTCGAGTTGATGATGTTTTTTCGAAAATAAGTTTGTTCACCCACATTCGGCATCGAGTTGGTGAAGTTTTTTTCGAAAATAAGTTTGTTCGCCTACTTGATCAGATGGGTGAACAGTATTCTATTTTCTTATTTCTCTAAACTGCGAGTTTTATTGTTAAATATAGGCTAGAGTCCACAGTTCAGACCAATAAACTAGTAAGGAGGGTGAACAAAATAGGAGTAGCTGTTTCCCACCAACCTTGCATGTTCACTTGTTCTTGTTATTTCTACATATAGTTCTTCTTCTTCAATCATTGTACGTTGCACCTGCAGGTTTGGTCCTTTGGGTGGCATGAAGAAGTATTAAAAACAGTTGTGATTATTATGAATGAATCAGGGTTCACGTAATTTCATATTTTGTAACAAGTTTAATCACATGATTTACCCATATCTGGACACCATTTGGGCGTATAACATGTCGAGAAATGGCTCACATATTTCATTAAATATATTAATGCCTAGTATTATCATGGTTGTAAAACTAAGCATGTGTCATGGTGTGGTGTTTAAATAAATAAATATATATATATATATATAAAATAGGCATAATCATGGTGGCAAGACACTTGGTGGCCAAAATAATGAAGTTTTAAATTAAAAACCGTAATTCTAGAAATAGGCATAACTAAAAATGGTGCTATTACAAAATTGGTTGCTCTAGGCAGAATATGACCAATGACAAAGATGCATGCAAAGAGGTAAAATCATGATCTCCATAAATCATTAAAAAAAAAAATCACGCATCAACTAGACATATATAAGTAGTTCTAGTTCAAAAATAAAAAGAAAAATAAATGTTTTTTGCTATTTTAACCAATATATGCAAGGTCTGAAATCAAAACAGAAATTGAACATAGCATAGCTAAGAACATGGTTAATCATATTTTTTTGGGACTATCAAGCCATGCATGCAAGCCTAAACATTTTAAAGACAATATTTTAATGTAAGTTTAAAACAAAATTCGAAAGCTAAAAATGATGAAAATGGCTCAAAAGAGGTCAAAAAGAAAGTAGGAACAAATTGCTCATTGTAGGAAAAGAATTAGAGAATAAAGAAAATGAGTAGGTGTGATAATGGGGTGGAAGGCATTAAAAATATGAAGTTTTAGACAAGTAAAATGATATTTAGACTTATTTTACATGCCTATATATGTAATATAGTTGAAATTATTTTTTTATCCTTTTAAGTAGGCCTGTAAAATAAGCCTAAATGACATTACTCGACAAAGCAAATGGCTTAAGTCTTCTTTTATGCATGTCTTACAAGACTTGACCTTGAGCTAAGTTGCACTCAAAAGACAAATGAGGATGGGGCTGCCAGCCATGTTGGGGAGATTAGGGTTGGTTTGACTTATTATTATGATAAACAAAAGAGATCTTATTTATAAGTATGTGCCCTTCTTTATTTAAATTAAGCATAAAAGAAATGTATGGTCCTTTTTTTAATTTAATAAGATACTTGAAATATGTTAAGAATCATATACTTATTTGTATAAAAAAAAACTATCATACATTAAAAATATATATTTGAAGATGGCATGGTAAAAAATTAACCCAAGTGACCAGAATTTTAAAAATGACAATTATAAACACTTTTGTTGTACATAGTTTTTAATAGTTAAAATAAGCAATATAATGCTTTAATTTTTAATCAAAATGGGATTATAAAATCTAATTTTATTATATATAATAAGGCCTTGTTTGGGTGTAGCAAAAAAATTTGGATAAAGAATTAATTTAGTGGAACAAGGCTTTAAGCTAAAAAAATTGCACTTAAAAAGGTTTTAGAAGTTGGTCAATGCTTCTTGAGTTTATGAATTAAAACTTGGGATTTGAATTTCACAGAATCATGGGCTCGCTTGTCCTTGTTTAAAGGTGCAAAAAAGAATTTAGGTCCTTGATAAAACACTAAAAATAAACCAGCAACCAAACACACAAAGCAATTAAATAATTAAACATGTAACTTTTTAATTATTATTTTAGACATTTAAGTTTTATTTATATTTATTTGTTTTTTGATCTTGGACCTATATGTATATTTATATAATTCTTAAATTATTCATTATCTATTCATGATTTTAAATAATTCATTCTACTATTTTATTTATGGCTTTTTTTTAATTTTATTCACTTCTTAATTTATTATTTTTATTTTTAAATATTCAGGCCATTGCAATATAACTTTTTTTTGCGATGAGCATTTGTGTAAGTTCTGTTGGGATTTGAACAACCAATCTTCATATGTAACGAAAAGCACGCCGATGGCTTCAATCCAAGGATACGAACGCTAACAAGAACATAAAAATATACGTGATTCGACAGGCCATTTACATCAACGGGCGAGAAAGAATAATCTATTATGAACAATAATGATTATAAGAACTATTTTTCTATCTCTGGCTTAAAACTGAGTTTCTCTTTATACTCTCTTGTCTTTTTTTTTTTTTGAGTTTTTCTAATATTCTCTACAATTCTTTTAACATCTTTGATTTACACTAGTAGAAAGTTTTTAATTTTTGTAGAAAAATAAACCATCGTATAAGAGTAGTCATCTAGGCTATTCTTGGTCACCAAGACTAATAATAAAATAAATTTAAAAATTTAGCAGCATAACTATAAAATGATTAACGTGTCAAAATAAATTGCATTAAAATAAAATTAGATTAACGCACTGCACTGTCATGTGGCGTCCAAATAATAATATCCCAAAATATTAGAGACACAAAATCTAGTAATTTCATTTATGTGAAAATATAATGTTTCGTTTTCCGTATTTTTTATTGACTAAAAATGAGGTGAGGTAAGTCGGAAATATAGGACCTAAATATAACAGACAAAATGGGGAATGCGACTTCTGTTGTTTTTATTTTTCAAAATAATAAAAGAAAATAACTCGGGAAGTGCCGATATGTTTCGCCCGACAAATGCCAATATTTTATATATAACCAACTTAACTATTAAAAAAAATAAAAACAGAAAAAATATCATTTGTTATTTGAAAGGCCATGCATTTTTTTTGTTCTTTGAAAATTGTATTATTTTTTATTAAATAAAAATACTACATGTAAATATGCTAAATACGGGTTCGTACTTATTTTTCTCATATAGGGAGGTCACACAATTATAAAATCCAATTCATATAAAATGGGTGTTTTCGTGTGTGATGGAGATCCTCTTCATTTCATAAATAAATAAATAAAGAGATTTCTATATCAATTTTTATGATATTTTGGTGTACTATTTTAATGGTATAAATCGATCATATTATTGACTTTACCGATAATATTACACATATAAAAGATTAAATTAATTGTAAATAGACAATTACATTGTAAAAGATGTTTATCCTAAAAAATACACAAAAATAAAATTTTAAAATAGGTCTAGTAATTTGTTTAGAATTTATTTGATACAATCATCTTAATCACTTATTTTTGGTCAATTTAATTATGTTCTTCATAAATTTAATAATATGCATTATTCGAATCATCTTCACTTAATCGGAAGAATTTGGAATCGTCCTTGTGTTCAGTAAGTCCCAAAAAGTTTTTTATCATTTTGTTGTTTGAACGGTCATGCATTATTTTGCTCTTTGAAAATATACTAATTTTAAAAACAAAAATTTTAGATATCTCTTTGATATGGAAAATTATTAGGTACTTTACTATGAAATACCATGTCACATAGTATTTCAAAGGTTTTGAATAATTACATCATAAATTGCACAATTTTATATTTTTTTATACGATTATCAATAATGCTAAGATTGTTAACTTAATTTACTAAATTGATATTTTAAATTATGTGATACACAAGTATTGAATTTAAATGAAATTTATGTGAGATATTGTATCAATACTTATGATTGTGCTTCATCACTTAAAATATTAATTTAATAAATCAAATTATTCATCTTAACATTATTATATGATTGTCCATAGATTTGTGTACATAACAAAATTCTTTATTAAATAGGTTAGAAATTCGAACTTGGGCAGCGCACCATAAGAGCACAAGGTGCTATTTGGTTTTAAGCTTTAATTTTTATAAATATATATTTATGATTAAATTTATTTATTATGTAGAACTCATTAAATTTATGTTTTATAAAAAAATTGATTTAATATTTATAATTATGTGATCAAATAATATTTATCTATAAATAAATAATTGATAATAATGATTTTGAAAAAAAAATATTAAATAAATATCTTCGATCACATAATTATAAATATTAAATTAATTTATATTTTTTATAAATAACAAATTTAACAAACTCTAAGGTACCGTTTGGTAACGTTTATATTTTATATTTTATATTTTATTTTTTTATTTTTATTTTTTTCGTAAACTATAAACGAAAATATTTTTGGTAATTATTTTTGTTTTCAAAAAACTATAAATAGTTTTTAAAATTTACAAAATTTTAAAAAACAGAAAAAATATATTTTTACTTATTTTGTAAAAAAATTTTAATTGAATTTATTCGAAACCTCTAATTACCACCTTTTAAATATTTATGTTGCCAAGCATGTTTTTATTTTTATTTTTTTATAAACATAAATAAAAATATATTTTTTATTTTTTTATAAATAAAAATAAAAATTTATAAACGTTACCAAACGGGTTGCAAGGAAACGATGGTGTTACACAAGGATGCAAGCCTTGCTGGCAATGACCCAAGTTCATTATTTTGTTATTATTATCGCACAAATCTGCAGAGTGTGATTTGCCATTTGGATTTTTATAGGTTGTTTTAATTATGCCACTTTATAAACATGATCAAGTTATTTGTTAAAAAACTACATATAATTATTATAATTAAATTTCTAACAACTGATTTAAGATGATTTAGGCTTCCCCGTTTAATAACTTTTATGTTTACTATTTTTATTTTAAAGATTTTATAAATTATAAATAAAAATATATTTGATAATTATTTCTATTTTTAAAAAAAAATAGAATATAAACAGTTTTCAAAACTTAATAAATTCTTGTAAACGAATAAAATGTATTTTCACTTATTTTCTAAATAAATTTCTATTTTCTCTTTTTCTCCTCATCACTTTCGACCTCCGCCTTCAACCACTCCCTCCAACCATTGTCTCTGATCACTCCATCCGGCAAATCACCTCTGGTCACTACCTCCGCTCACTGTCTTTGATTATCGCTTTTGACTACAATATTTGGCTCATATTTTTCACCACCATCTCTGATCACCACATATGGTCACTACTTCCGACCACTACGACTACCTCTTGCTATCATCACCGACTAACATTTCTGGCCACAACTTCTGACCACCACTTTTCAAACATATATATGCCAAACATGATTTTATTTTTATTTTTTATAAAAATAAACAAAAATATATATTTTTGTTTATTATAAATAAAAAATAAAAAATTATAAACATTACCAAATGGGGCCTTAATAACTTATTTAGTACCAATGATAGATATATATAACTATTATAATTAACTATATTATTGGTTTGATGTTTCAAATTTTCGAAGAAAACTCTCAGCCTATTGAGCGCTCGAGCGGTCAGGAGTCCGCTCGTGCGGACTTGTACACAGGGGATCTCGAGCTAGTGACCGCTCAAGCGGACCGACACGGAACATACTTTTCTGTGCACGACTAAGATAAAATTTTGACCTAGGGAGTTTACTATATAAGGGTTTTATGTTCATAAAACCCAAGAAGAGCGTCTAGTACCCGAAAGAGATTAGAGAGAGGCTAGAGAGAGTATAGAAAAATGACGAGAGGCTCAACTTTGAGGCCATATACAGTGATTGTGTGATTGAGAGTGGAACTTGTATTCCATATTTGTTCAATAGTGGATTGTTTCTTCTCTCGTGGAGGTAGACAGTCAGCCAAACCACGTAAATTCTCGTGTTATTGTGAGTGTTTTTGTTCTTTACTTGCTTTGTGTAGATTGTAGCTCACGCTCCTATTTCTGCTGTGTAGGAAATTTGTGCATGTTAAATCTCAACAAATGATATTAGAGCGAGGTTGAAGGCTTAGTCACAAGACTACAGTAGAGATGACGAACATCAAGTATGAAGTCGAGAAGTTTATCGGCAAGAATAACTTCTCCATGTGGCAGAGGCGTATGAAGGATTTGTTGATCCAACAAGGTGTCTCCAAGGCGTTACTCTGCAAGGCAAATAAGCCAGAGAAGATGACCGACGACGATTGGGAGGAACTTGACGCTAAGGCCACGAGTTCAATTCGGTTGAATTTAGGAGATGATGTTATTCACAACGTGATTGATGTAGAGACAGCACATAAGATCTGGCAGATGCTGGATGAAGAAAAATTTAGCCAATAAGTTATACGTGAAGAAGCAACTGTATGGACTACAAATGAGGAAAGGTACAAACCTTTTGGAATATCTCAGCGTGTTTAATATGCTCATCACACAGTTATCCGGATTTTGAGTAAATGCTGATGATGCGGATAAGACAATACTCTTATTGGAATCGCTTTTAACATCTTATGATCATTTGGTGACGATTCTAATGTACGGAAAGGACACCCTAGAACTTGAAGCGATCACCGATGCTCTTTTGTCACATGAGAAGATGAAAAGGGATGGTGAATCAGATGCAGACGGCCTGTTATTGGCTAAGTCTGAGTCAAGCAGACGAAGGAGTAGATCAAGTGAGGAGGGTTCCAATAAAAAAAGATCTCGGTCCAAATCACGTGCAAGTAAGAACGTGAAATGCTTCTATTGCCACAAAACTGGTAACTTTAAGAATCAATACCAAGAATTGAAGCAACATCTAGAAGAGAAGAAGAGTGGAAAAGCGTTTGCAGAATCCATCAGTTTTGCTGAGGAATAGTCAGATAGTGAGGTAGACGGAGATGCACTTTTAGTTTTTTCAGATTTTGATTTTCTATCAAAGTCAAGGATATTAGATTCAGGATGCTCATACCATATGTGTCCAGTTAGAGAATAGTTTGACTCGTTTAAGTCTTACAACGGGGGTATTGTTCTAAGTCTTGCAACGGGGGTATTGTTCTAATGGGGAATGACTCAGTGTGTCAGTCAATTGGAAAAGGTACAGTCAAAGTTAAGATGTTTGACAGGGTTGTGAGAACTTTGGCGAATGTCAGGCATGTTCCGGGATTAAAGAAAAATTTGGTTTCTTTAGGAATATTGGATTCTCTAGGTTATAGGTTCATAGCAAATGGTGGAGTAA
>JAULJZ010016265.1:0-16053 GCA_032270985.1 Heliamphora pulchella | reverse complement strand
CCATTTGCTAGCGCTTGAAAAAAATTCACGTCCGCGACGCCCGATTCCCGTTACGGGTTGACCGATACGCCCGATATTCGTTACACGCGACCGCGACCGTTACGTCGGCCGATACCGCGATTTAAAACCTTGCTTCTTACACATGCAACATTAATCCATCGAAACCCTGCCTCCTCCTCAAGTTGTCATTTTTCAATGGTGAGAATAGCTTCCCTAGAGGTAGTTTACGCAAAAAAAAAAAAAAAAGAAAAGAAAACTTTTGGAGAAGCTTTAGTACGCCACACGTGTTCTAAAGAAAGCTACAATCCCCCAAGCAAATAAAGTCCTTATAAAGCAACACCCCAGGAATAAACCATAGAAGCATCAAGTCACATCATAGAGTACTCTAAATTCGGTTGAACAACAAAACTAGAAAGAGTAGGTGAAGGGGAACGTAAACAATATATCTATAAATTATTTGTATTTGATCTCGGAGGATATTTGAATATTGTAAATTGTAATTATTTAGATTTAAGTTTAAATTTTAATTATTTTAGATTTGGCTAGATAGGATTTAGTTTAAATAAGATTTGGTTAGATTGTTTAAATAGGATTGTTATCATTTTTATTATCTTTTGTACTTCAATGCTCTATTTATAGGCTCTTAGCTTGTATTCCAAATCACTAATTGATTGAATAATAAATAATTTTCTAGAATTGGTGTGGATTCTAGTTCAATCTTAGATGCGGATTTCTAGGTTCCTTTAGGTGCGGATTCCTAAAGGATTGTTTGTGTTCGACTTGCATCAACGGTATTAGAGTGAATGATCTTAATTGCTAACAGTTTTTTCAACAATGGAGTCTAAACTAGCAAATCCAATAAAGTAGATTCCATTCCCGTATCTTCTTCATGAGATTTGTGCCGTAGCTAAATTACCGCCAAGAAATCGGCAACCGGGGCTCCACCACCGGCCATTGTTCCTCGATCAAAGCTTTAGATTGCATTAGTTTTTTTATTCTCTTTATTCTTTTATTGTAGGTTTAGGATTCATATTTCATTTGAAAAAAACATGATGTATTTTATTTTTTCCTCTTTTTCGACTTCATTTTTTTTCTCTTTGCTTATGTTTCAGTCAAAAAGGGAAAATAAGAAAAGAAATAGAAACCCTAAATAGCCACAACCAGTGCCGTCATCATCACAGCACCCTAGCAAACAAACCCTAGTTGCCTTCCATTCCTAACTTCATTGCCAATCGCGCCAGCGATACCCAATCCGGCCTCCATCAACGATTGACAACAACCAATTTCGTCGATCTCATCGCCACCAACGCCGGCCGGCCATGCCAGATTCCGTCGATCTCGTCGGTGACCGCATCAACGGCACCACCACACCCCCTAGTCGACCTTCATCAACTGAACCACCCCCAAAACCTAATTGACACACACCCCCCATTCGACGACTCCTCTCTTGTCAATGACTTCCTCTCTCGTCGGCAACCCAGAGTCTCGATGGCGACACCAGATCTCATTGGCCCAGATCTCCTCAATGCCGGTGACCCAACCAGACCTTGTCGACCACCCATTCGCCCTCCTCCACATCAACACCAACACGAGTCGGCCAATCCAAACCTTGTCGACTACCATCCGACATCCATCAGTACCAGCGGCAACCTCAGGTCCATCGGGCCTCCACCGCGATCCATATTGGAAAAAAGGTAGCAATTCCTCATTAGCAAAATTGCATTTAATATTTATATTCTTTTGAGAATTCATAAATTTTGATAAAAGTCCATTTTATATTCTCATTAATCCTTTTTCTTTGAGTCATTATGAGCTATCGTAATCCATATTCTGTCTTTTCTCACCATAGACTCGTGAGATCCTACTATCATGATCGTACTAGGACAAAAAATTAGAATCATCTTATTGATAGATCTCAGGATAGGTATCCTAATCATTTCACTCATGATAGATATCCTATTCAATCTGCTGAATCTACTCGCTTTGTTTTACCTAAGTACTTGTGGCCCCCTCCAATTGTTGTTCCCGACCTAATTTCCAGTGATTTTTATACAATTGCACATTGTGGAGAGAAAAAGAGTAAAATAGCCATTGATGAGAGTTTTCCTATTAATATCGTTTTTGACTTACATTTAAAAAGGAAAACTTGTGGTTGAGCCACATTCATAGTCTTACGAGGTAATTTGTGACGACAATTCTAAATTTTTTGTTTCAACGAGATGTTTAGTGCTAATAAATATGGGTAATTTATATGTGGGAGATGTTTATTATGATATACTTCTATTAGATGGTGGTGCTGTACTTCTTGGTCGTCCTTTGATGTGTGATGTAAGTGCTACTAAACAACCAGAAAATTGTTATCGGATTTGGCATAATGGTAACCTTATCTTGCTTAAACCTCTACCATCCAAAACCAAAGATCCTAAACTGTTACCTTCATCCAATTCTTTGGTGCCCACCTATTCCAATTCAGCTCCAGTTGACCAGGAACACGACTCTTGTCACACAAAAGGTTTAATTGATCAAAATGTTCCTATTTGTCCATTACTAAACGTAATTGACCTATCAGGCGTTACTAATGTGTCAAAAACTTGTTACAAAGCGACACCAAAGGAACTAATTGAGCATGTACCTGTTGAGAGCCATGTTGAGTTGAATGGTCCACCTCTTGATCCTTCCCTTGCATCAGTCAATAGTGATTCATCACTAAACCAGTCTCATTCTGTTGTAACCCCACCTATCTCCACTTGTTCTTTTACTTCGCTTGCCCATAAATTGGACTTTCATGCAAATTTACTTTAATTCTCATTGAATAATTGCTAAGAATTTAATTCCTTTGCAAAACACATTACAGAAAGATGTTTTATTCTTGGAAGTTCCTCAATTTATAGTGCCTCAGCACAGTTCGAACTCGCCGGAGTTGAGTTCCTCTTAGCAGAGGAGATATGATGGGGAACGTAAAGGATATATCTATAGATTATTTGTCTTTGATCCTAGAAGATATTTGAATATTGTAAATTGTAATTATTTAGATTTAAGTTTAAATTTTAATTATTTTAGATTTGGTTAGATAGGATTAGTTTAAATAAGATTTGGTTAGATTGCTTAGATATGATTGTTATTCTTTTTATTTTTATCTTCTGTACGTCAACGGTTTATTTATAGGCCCTTAGCATGTATTTAAAATCACTGATTGATTAAATAACAAATAATTTTCTAGAATTGGTGTGAATTCTTGTTCAACCCTAGGTGGAGATGAAGCCGTAGTCAAGTAACACCAGGACTTTTGTATTTATTTTATGTTTAGTTTTACATGGTAATTGTGTAATTTTATATTTTGTTTAACTATTTTTCAACGATTCAAATATAATGTACTTGTTATTTTATGTGATTATAAATACAATGTTATACGATGTATTCATGTTACATGTCTCTGTGAAATATGCTGAGCTATGCTTAGAAAAGATTAATTATGCCTATGAATTAGTTTAGCATAGACAATTCGTTCTAATCGAAAATGGATCATACCCAACTTACCTTACATGATTATTATTGAAGATGTTATTTTAGCTTAATAGCTAAAATATATCATGACCATGTTAGTGAATTAAATTATGAAATTTGTACTAAAATTCCATGTCGCATGACTAGTGGTGTATTCAAAATCACAAATCTCTTTCATCAAAACTCAATTTTATTTTTCTTGCATTAATTCAATTACTTGTTAAAATACATTCAATAATTTTTCTTGTATTAATTAAGAAATTAATTTTTAAATTTCTAATAATTCGTTCTATTGTCTCTAAGAACGACACCTGTACTATATATCACTCATTCATACGAAAACTGATTTTGACAATCATTTTTTGGCGTTGTTGCTAGGGAGTGTTGCATTGGAGTATAGAACAAAGTTACTACTGGATGGGGAGGATCTTTTTGGGCAAATGAATTTGAGATTTGCTTTTCTAAGTGTAAAGTTCTTTTTAAAACTTAGTGTAGGATGGAATTTTCTTAATCGCATCAAGGAGTGTGAGGTTTATCTTGACTTGTTTGAATACCTCGAGCATATCCTCCATTGACGCTTCCTTTTTAGGAAAGGGTGAGGGTGACTCTAGACATGTTGGGAAATGAGCCTTTAGATGTAAGGCGGTGTCGCACTGTAATTTAATGGAGAAAGAGGAAAAGTATGATCTTCCTTACATTTTGATGTTTTTTTAAAACATCAGGCGTTAGAGTTAGTGGCAGATTAGTGGCAGTTTTGCCCTTACTTTTTGTGCCTTCCTTAAGCATAGTCTCAACTTCTCGCCGATTCCTAAATGTAACTTAATTTTGCTTGCTCATGATAAGTATCATTACCAGTGACCCCTCCACACCAAACTGATCCTTAGGGTTGCTCATCGGTTTACTGGTTAACTTTTCTTCTTCCTTTCTACTAAGAGCATTAGCTAGCTGCACCATTTAGGTTTCTAACTTAGAGATGGGCTAGGAGTGGAGTGGAGCAACTGAGTATTAGTCTCAGGTCAATGAAGAGCTTGCAACACTTTTCCCTCAAAATTAGAATTTCTTTGAGGAAATGGAGGTTGCTATAATTGATGTTGTTGGGACACAGGACGATAAATTGCGGGACAAATTATTAGGAGAATGTGGCCTTTGAGGTGGGGCAAAAGAGTTGCTCGAAACTTGCGGTTTTCTAGAGAAATTAGGATTGATTTCTCCATCCTGGGTTATAAGTTGTAGAATATGAATTCTTCGGTCCGGAGAACACTTGAGCAATATTAACTTGTTCTTCGATAAACTTAGGAAACTTGGAAGCCACATGACACTTACTCACAAAGTGAGTTGGACTCGTAGACAAAGAACATGTTTCTTGAAAAACAGGAGACAGAGAAGGTTGTGAGGAAGCAACCTGACCTATGAATAACTAACAATCAAGCTTACAAGTTAGAGCGTCAATTCTGAGGGAGAGATCAGTAGATTGACCAATCTCATAGGTCTTTCCTTGCTTAGGAGCACTAGTTGACACACTTTTCTCACTTCGTGAAGCTGAGGCATGATGTTGGGAGTTTTCCCTTAGATTGTCCAACAGTTCCCAAGCTTCATTCTCACTTTTCATCATGATGTCCCACCATAAGAAGCATTTAGTAATTCATCTAAGTTCGTAAAATGATGAGAGCATTTGAATAATACTTTAACTTAATTTCATACCAAGCTGTTGCAACAATGGGCAGTCGAATGCATGATGGTGAAGATTACGTGGATGGTGTGAAATATTTTTGCAGCTGCGTAAGTGGTGGTTCTTAGTTATCTTCTTGTAAAGCCATGATTAGGAGTGTGCCTAAAGCCCTATTGGGATGGGACAACACGAACAGCCCCAAGGACACGCCCCCAATCGCAATTTTCAATTGCAGTGCCGGCCGCTCACGCACATCATGTTTTTTTTTATATTTTATTTTGTGTTAGGTCAAAACTCATGCACACTGTGTTTGTTTATATTTTATTTTGTTAAATTTTTTTGACCTTCAAAAAGACAAGTTAGTATAAATAAGAAGGTAGTACAATTGCCCTTTAAAAAATTAAAAAGAAATAAATATTGCAATTATTAAAGGAAGATGGTGGAACCATCCATATATATATATATATATATATATATGTATACATATATTTATCAGTAGGCGATACAGCCAGCCATAAAATATTAAAGAAAATGGTAAAGAAAGTCAGGTGGTAATAATTAATTGTTTCCTAATACTAATAATTATTAGTAAATGTAAAATAAATTTATTTTGCACTTTTTTTGGTAACACTGATAATAATAACAAAGAACTATTTTTTTGGTAATAAAACTAAGTACCTCCAAAAGAAACAAGAACAAAAAGAATGAAAGCAATAATTAATTGATGTATTAAACTAAGAAGTAATGTGAAAATAAATTTCTTAATAATAAGTAATTGTTTTCATTCCTCAACAACGACACCAAAATTGTTCGTGTCAAAATCAGTTTTCCATGGTAAATGTAAAATTTAGTATAGCGATGTATAGCATAGGTGTTGAACTTTAGAGGCTATGGGATGAATTACTAGAAATTTAAAAATTGATTTCTAAATTACTTCAAGGGATATTGTTAAATGTATTTTAACTAGTAAATGAATTAATGCAATCCAAATAAAATTGAGTTTTAATAAAAGTGATTTGGGGTTTCGAACTTGCCACTAGTCGTGTAACAATAGATTTTTGAACAAATTTTCAGAATTTAATCCAATAACTAGGTCATGATGAATTCTAGTTACAAGCTAAAATAACATCTTCAATAATAATCATGTATTCATGAGTTGGATATGATTCATTTTCGATTAGAACGAGTTATCTATGCTAGTCTAATTCATGGGAATGACTCGTGTTTTCTAAACACGACTCATTCTAATTCACAGGCACATGTAACATGCATAATATTGTATAAGACATTATTTATAATCATAGAAAATAAAAACCAGTGTATTATATTTGACTCATTGAAAAACAGTTATATAATATAAAATTACATAATCACCACGTAAAACTAAAAACAAAATAATGATTCAAAATCTTGGTGTTACTTGACTGTGGCTTATTTTCCATGCTAAACAGAAGGTCTAGCTGCCCATGGAGATGGTAGAAATCTATGAAGCACAAGTACTTCGGAAATGGTGCCGTACACGCACCAGGTACGGGTATGGCACCGGTATGTATCGGGTACTCCGAGAAAAGTACCAATTACTTTTTTAATTGTTGGGTATGGCACCGGTACGTTTTGAATATATTATTGGTACGTTTTGAGTACGCCAATGGATATATTGGGATTTATATGAAGCTTTTAAAATTAAAAGAGTATTAGAGTAAATAATAAATTATCTTTTTTGATGTAAAGAAATATTTGAGTAACATGATTTAGATTCTTTAATTTAATAAAAATGTTAAAATTTTAAATATGTGTGAGAAAATACATCTTTTATTACTTTCTCTTAAGATTTGCAATTGTCGAAAATAACTTTGAACCAATACGATTGCCATAGCAATTGTCGTCCAGCCTAGTATCGCCATTTGCAATCCCAACTAGTAATTCCCAAAAAACGTAGCCTTAGGACGACAATGCTAATATGATCTAACATTTATTTTTTCTGTCATAAACTAAAAATAAATTTTATTTAGCATATGTGTAATGTAATTCTAAAAAGTGTAAAAAAAAAAAAATCTACCACCGTACCACAGGCTTATCCATACTTTTTTATATTTCATCGTAACGGCGTACCCGTATCGTACCGCACCCGTACCGCGTGCCCGCACCCGTGTTTCATAGGTAGAAATTATCATAAATTTCTCCCAGCCTTCCCTATATTCTCTCTCTAAAAGTTCTTTTTCCTTTTTGCTCTCCTCCTTTCATGCTTTTATACACCATTTTGCAGATAAATTTTTTTTCGCTAATTCTTATGCAACTTGGTGCCTTCTTTGACCCTTATAGCCTTGTCTTCCAGCCTTCTTTGACTTGCTTTAGCAAAAGAAGTTATGCAACAATAGTTGAAGAAATTGTTGAAGTAATTAACCGTCGTCGTGTGTTTGGATTCCAAAAATATATTAAAGAATGCTTCCTAAAAGACTTAAACTATGGATCTCAAGCACAATAAACTTCAAGTTAAATCACTTGGACTACATAATCACTTGAGTTTAATGCTCCACATTTATGCCTTGTTTGGTATGCATGAATAAAATGACGCTGGAATGGAATGCAAGTAATAATGGAATAAAAGGTGGAATATAATGGAATGTTCAATCTCTCTATTGCTTGGTTGCCAACATGAAATGGCATGAGAATGTAACGACTTTTCCCATTTCTATGTTTGGTATGTTAGTTTGATTGGAATAGAATGAAATACAAAAATTTTAACAAGCTATCGCTCTGTTTGTTTCCATGGAAAACATTTTGATTAGAAAAGTATTTTTCATAGATAATTTTTTCTTGTGTTTGGTAGCGATTTTAAAAATAATGGTGTTAGTGGTTGTGCTAGTGTTAGTATTGGTGGCATAGTGATAATAGTGAGGTGGTAACAGCGGCGGTTGCGGCAGCCAGGGTCGTTGTGGGATTGTGGCAGCGGCGTGGTTTTCAATACATGTAAAATATAGTTTTTAATTTCTTCTGTACCAAACAAGCCCTTATTATTTAAAATGCAATTTTCAATTTCCTCATTTGTTTCAATTTATTTTCCTTTTCATTCTTTTTTACAGAACTTCTAAAATACATATCAAACACAAAATAAATAAAATAAGACTAAATATAAAATATAAAATAAGTCTAATAAAATATAAATTCTAAGTAAAACGACACATTATTATATGTACAATAGTTCATTGTTGAGCCGACTTTCCAGTCTAGAACTAATCTCCTAAACAATGGGGTCCACACCCCCCATAGTTTTAAATAGTGGGAGCAGTCGACGTAACGGCAACAGTAGTAGTGACGCGATTTTGGGATGTAATTGTCGTAGCGTAACAGTAGTGGTACTTGGAACTATGAATTTTTTTATTTTTTGCACAACTCAATAAAAATAATTGATTCACATGTTTTATTTCAAAACTATATTTATTGGATTTTAAAATAATATTTGGTGAATTTTGTTTACTTTGTAGAGATGATTCAATATGTCCTAATCTTTTTACTAGATAGTATAATTTTAATTAACAATTTTAATTATTTTATGTAGTAATTAATAAATTTATGTATTATAAATTCATAATGCATAACTTAAATGTCATTTAAATTTTTAATAACTATTAACTATTAACTATTGTATATATTAAAGCACATTGTTTGATTTGATATTTAAATTTTAATTTCAAATTCACTATTTCAAAATTTATATTGTTGTTTGAACTTTAATTTTTCGGAGGAGGGGGTTGTAAACAAGCATGGATTGAACAATTTTCTTAAAAATAAAACATTTGAGCACTTGAAAACTCGTCCACCATATTTTCTACCTATCGCCGAGTATCAGAAAAAATCAAATTCATAGACAGAGGTCTTCAAGAAATATGGATCTTGAACTAAACATGTTATTCAGCTGTTAGTAAATATGAATCTTGAAGAACTAATCAAAAATAGAAGAAGAATGAAGCTGTCGAAGAGCCAAAAGTTAAAAACGAAGAGCTAAATTAGCTAATTGCTGTGAAATTAGAGACATCTGAGGCAAATTTCACAATGCGCAAGTAGTATTTGGCTTGTCGGGCTACTATGAATAATTTTATGTTGAAAATAATGGAAAATGTGGGATCTGATGATGGAAAAACAAAACCAAAAAATTCACGAGTTAAAATCCCATTATACAAGCCATAACGGCCGTAACGGTAACGGTACCGTTCCAACCCATATGGCTGTTACGCCACTGTTACGTCCGTTCTGGAAGGTGTAACGACTGTTATACCTTGAAATTTCCTTCACATTGAAAATTTTGTCATAACGGGTAACGGAGGCCACCGAAACCGTTACGTAACGGCGTTATGTAACGGTAGTGGCCACTTTTTAAAACTATTCCACACCATAATCTCTACACCATTAGTTCACCACAAGAGCCCCTTAATCCACCGCTATGTTAAATATATATGGAAAAGATTTTTGTAAAAGTCAGTGCCCACACCAATTGTTCAGCCAAAACATCTCTTCTCTTATTACCCACTTTAAAAGCAAATTACACAAATAAGTCTTCCCATACCCACAAATTCATTTCCACACTCCCATTCAGTAAGCTTCTCTAATGGGACATGTAGACTACTCACTCTTGTGGCACCCATACCTAATACCTAATAACCAATATTCTCCAAAGTTACAACATTTTGGGAGGATCGAGGTTGTCTTGCTAGAGAGACCTTTGAGAAATGTTGTGTTCTTGGTATTTTTTTTATATGAAAACATAATTTATAAAAGAGGCATAAAGAGAATGCCAGTATACAAAATGGCCAACCATAAGAAGCCCTATACACTTTGTGCTTAAAAAAGTTTACAAAATCTAAGGGAATGCCAGTATACAAAATGGAGAGACTCTATACACAAAAATGGTGAGACTCCATACACTTCCATGTGCATCAAAGATGTTTACAAAATCCAAGAGGAGACCATGAGAAGGATTTCATTACTTCCTCTCTTAGCTGTACAAAAGCCTAACTAAAACTTGGATGATCCATCATTCCCTTGGAAACAAGCTTGAGATCCAAAGCTTGCCAAATGTTTTTATTTTTATTTTTTCCTCAGATAATAGTGACAGAAACTATAGTTGGTAACCTCCTGTTCACTGGAATTTTGTGGTGGAGTGGTGTTGCATATGCAATAGTAGGGAGGACACGAATCACCTTCATTGCATTGCGTTGTGGTGACAGATTTGTGGATCTACGTCCTCTCCCTCTTTGCATTGCCCACGAAAGAAGAAGGGATTCCTTACATCACGGGCTACAGGATATTTGTATGGTAAATGCAACAAGATTTGTGCAACCTCTCCACTAATTGGTTTTGGATGCTTGTGGTGTGAGATGAACTTGAGATCATTTGAGAATCAGTGGAGCTTGATAATGTGCTTGAAAGGAAGATTTCTTGTGTCTCTTTATTTCCATCTTAGGATTTTTCCCTTTTGTTTTAGATTCATCTGAAGATATAGTTTTTATGTATGGATCATGTGTACAGGGTTTGCACACCTGTTTTTGGTGCTCTCTTAATGCATTTTACTTGTCAAAAAAAAAAAAAGCCTCCATGATAGAGCTGTGCTGGTGAAGGCTCAAGCGAAGGCATGCAGGAGGCAATCTAATGATCCTCTCAGGCATAATCAGTCCTCCTTCCCCTGCTCGAGCGACCTCTCCCCTTGAATGTGTCAAGCTCCACTTTAACCAATGCGCATGATCTCCCATAGTTTGGCCAATGGTCCTTCATTTGATGGTATTATAGTCTGTAATTTGTTTTCAAAAGAAGCTGAATACTCCTATAGTGGCCTAGGTCTATAGCAGGACCTAAGAATTCCTCCTTGGGTTGGTGATGTCGTCATGGGGTGACTAAGTGGCCCCATGATGTTCGAGCAAATCAGTAGTTGTAGTTTGGTTGTTAGAGTTACGAGGTTTGCCAAGGTGGCTTGTCTCTTCTCCCCCAAGGGAGTTGCATCTTAATGGGTGAGGGGGAGCGAGCTACAAGGTTTGTCAAGGTGGCTTGTCTCTTCTCCCTCAAGGGAGTTGCATCTTAATGGGTATTAGAGAGTGAGAGAGAGAGGGAGGGAAGGACACATTGCATGCTTCTTCTTATGTGAGGAGCATGCCTTTACCTGCATTGCAGGCTTGCAGCCATTGATTTCGAGTCTTCGACACTGCTACCAGGTGAGCTGGCTTCCATAAGCCCAGCTTTTCTATAAATGGAGGATCACCCCCGTGTGCATGCAGGTGATCATCTTCTCCATCTCTTTAACATTAGAGGTAGAGCCTCTGGTTCTCACTTCATTACTCTCTCTCTCTCTTTTTCTCTGAAGTCATCTATCTATCCACTCAGAGCACCCTCTAATGACTTGCAATGACCACAATACTTCCAAGAAGGCTTCCTCCTCAACCTCCATTTGCCACATGTCTATAGCTATGTCATATTTGTAGAAACCTATCTGGAGCTACACTGCTGGTGGTGTTCAAGCAGCAGGCTACTAAGGGTTTTAAATATCGGTCGTTCCATATCGTATTGATATGATACGTGATGGGATTTTAGACCTCCGATACTGATATACAATGTATTGACCGATACTGTCCAATGGTGGCTGATATATGGTCGTATAATCGACGCCGATACGTATTCTGCTCCCGATTTAGAACCTTGCAAAGAGATTCACTCACTTTGATGCTAAAATGTGTCAATGTGAACTAATTCTCGTCTTTGTTTTTATTTTTCTTTCTTTTTTCCTTTTGTTTTTTTTTTCTTTTTGCTACACTGTTAAGCATTTACATTATAGTTGTAAGATTCTCTGTGTTAGTGATATATTGAAATCACTTCTGGCATTATTCACTATCGGTTGTATGTTCTTGAATAATGCTTTACATCTTCTGTGTGGTAATTTGTTTCATTTATATGAACTGAACTTCTTACATACATCCTTGCGATGTTTTGATATATTTTTATCTTTTTTCATAGTGTCTAGGCATCGGACTCTCATGAACATATTTGACAAGGCTCCTGTGGTTGATAAGGATGCATTTGTGGCCCCTAGCGCTTCCGTTATTGGAGATGTTCAGGTTGGAGGAGGTTCATCTATTTGGTATGGATGTGTTCTGCGAGGTAAGCTGCAGCATGACTCAAATGTGGGATTTCTTTTTCTATAAGCTCAATGCATCTTTGAGTTCCTTCTATATTTTGTTTCTCCCAATCATGTACTGAAATATATGACGTGCTGTCTATGTTTTTAATCTTGCAGTATTCGTGTTTTTATGCTGATTGTCTGTTTCTTACCTTGGTGCTGAAGAAAATAAGCAAGATGATTGCTCTAAATGTAGGGCTACGGGTGAAATTGTCTCTTAGATTCAGACAGCACTAAGATCCTCAGATTCAATGTTTAGAACTGTAAATTTTGAATCAAAGGCTGGACATGCAAATGAAATGGTAGAAATCTGATTTAAGATACCTTTGTTCTTATTCAAAGAATATAACTACCAACAATGCTTCGCCTCTTGATTAACTCTGGTTATGGAAAATAATGAATGAATAATTTTGATTACTCTACAATTATGTTGTGGAGCTTTCTAATGGCACAGTATCTGTTATTTTACCTTGTCCATACCTGTAGTGTCTATATATTGTTGATGGTGAGGCAGTCAATGATCACACTTTAATTGTGTTTAGGAACTTGTTATGTTTCCTGAAGTAATTTATATTTCATTAAACCACTTCAAGAACTAGATAATTTGGATTTTTTTCCCTCTAAGCCATTCTCAATGAATTATACTTTCATGGGAGTGTTAGGTCCAACTTTCAAACTTTCAGTTGCATAAAAATGTTCCCTAGTCAGGAAACAACTAAGAAGCTTCCTTATTATTTCTTATCAAAAAAAGTAGAAGCGTCCATTATTATTTCTTCTTCCTAATTTGATATATCTGTGATATCAATCTGCAAGAGGTGCTAATTTTCCACGCGCCAATTGGTAGGATTTTTTTTTATGTAATTTCAATTGAAAAATTGATAACTTAAAAGGGATAACATAATGCCTCTCTTTTTTTCCTCAAATACAAATTTCTTTCTGGACATGATCATCTCTGGTACTATTTGTGGAATACTAACAAGCACATGTATTTTTCCATCTTTTTTGGCTTCCGCATGTTGCTTTGGGGATGAAGAATAACTTATTTTGCTTCCTTATATTTCCTACTGACTGCTAGATAAAATTGGAAGGTCCTGTTGGGGTTTTAACTTTTAGTGGAATTGAGGTTCCACAGCTGTCTAGCTAAAGGGAAAATGAGTAACACATCATCTTGGCTTCTGTCTTCATGACTCATGAGAACATGTTGGGTTATATTTCAATATTTTCCAAATGCAAATATGGCATCCCAGATTGAGTGGATTTTTCCCAAAAAGAAAATTTTAAAAATAACATTGTTGCTCATTGTAGGTGTAGGGTTCCGGCGTGGCCGGAGTAGTGAAGTTCGGAAAAATGGAGTGCACCACGGTAGCTCGAGAACGCCAGAGGTGGAGGAGATGAGAACTTAGGGCAGCCTTAGAGAGAGAGAGGGTGGCAGTGGAGAGCATCCGGAGATATGGAGAGGTTGAGATGTGTTCTGGAGGGAGTGTACCCATTTATAGGCAATGCGGAGGGAACACCCGCATCTTCAAGATCACTAAGGATGACGGGTGTCCTATCTGCCATTCGTTTTACAGATATGATTTGCTAGTTCTGGTGGTTCGTATGATATGCTGAGGTGGGTATCATACGGTGTATTACACTGTTTGCAGGTTTGGTCTGCTAGATGCTAGCTCCTATGCTTGCAGGAGCTTTGTGTCTTGGTCAAGCGTCTCTCTCTCTATGACCGGTCATATGGAGTTGCTTGGACGCCACTCCATTGACAAACCCTAGAGCTCTAACCTCCAAACCACGTACCTCCTTTGTTCCCGAGCGAGGAGGTGCCTAAGCTCTGCTCCCAGCCTAGGACTAGGTTAATATTGGAGATGGTGTGGGTCGTGGGCCAGCCCACTTGCCCGACATGAGCCACTTACTCGAAAGGGGGTTGGCTCGACGGCCTACTTGGAGATTGGCCCGCGGCTTACTTGCTGGGAGGTGAAGGGGGTTTGCCCAACGACCAACTTGCAAATTGGCCCGCGGCCTACTAAGAGATTCGCCCACGGCCTACTTGCTAGGAGGCATGGAGATTGGCCCAATGGCACGTATGGAGATTGGCCCGACGACCTGTTTACCCGGAGGTGAGGAGGCTAGTCTACTTGCCCGTAGGAAAGTTGACTAGATACCCACATTTATGCCCCCCTGCATACATGTATTTTTAATGTATGTATGCATATTTTATTGTGGTGATTTGTTTTTGAAAACTTGCATATTTTATATCTTCATGGAGAAGCAATTACAAAGTGGTGCTTTCTTTGATTCATTCCCTTGGAGGTTCTGGAGGAACACGCACAAACGCTTGGATCCTTTCTTGGTGAGTTTGGAGAATGTTGCATTTGATTTGAAAGTCATTCCACAGAATCCACACGCCTCCTGTTGGGCCCAAGGGTTCTAACATGCAGATGATCGCGTAGCCCATTTGTATTCCAAAGGCGTCTCCTTCCTGCCTAGTTATTTTTGTTTCTGTGAGAATAACTAGTTGGGGGCGGTGCTCAGTCACGAGGTAATTAAAGTGTTCGAGAAAATGAGAACCTAAGATTCTTTGGGTGCTCCAACGAAGAACCTTTATTGGTGAGGTAAAGAAAGGCAGGTGTAGGGAAGACTCCTCTATAAACTCTTATTCCTCCGTTACCTACCCTGGTTCGAGGTGGTGGGTGGAGGGGTCCATCAGGGTAGGACATAGGTTCACAAGATGGTTTGATGATTGACCATCTTGTCTGCCTCTCTGGGTGACGGTGATGCGGAGTTGATGGAGGGTGGGTTCTGCTCACCTTCTCAGCATGATAAGCGTCACTCTGGAGAAGGAACTCTCTTGAGTGGCTAACCAAGTAGTGATAATCTAGGCGGGGGAGCTGGCGGTTAGTTGCTTGGACTGGCAACTGAGGGGCAACTTAATATGATAGGACTAGCAGCCACGGGATGACGACTTGATACTGGATTGTTGAGTGGAGGTAGGTTCGCCGGGGAACTATGGGAGTTTGTCTCCCCGGCCTATTGTTGTTGTTTATTCTCTGCATGATGAGCAAGTTACCGTTTAGAGTTAGTGATCGAGTAGGTAGCATGTTCGTCGCTTCATGAACATATATTTATATAGGCGCTCTTGGTAGAATATGACAAGCTTTTGGAGGAATTGAGGAGGAGTAGTACCGAGTCATGATTCTTTTTCTGACATCCATCATTATGAATAAGTGCCTAGCTCAGGTGCCTAGCTATTATGAGGGCTCCTGTTGCCAGTGGGTCAAGAATGCCACAAGGCGGGCGTGCCTCTTGAATATAGTCGAGATGTGGGGAAACTGGCGAGGGGTGCAGCCACCTTCACACTTTTAGGCTCGCTTGGGCGAGTTGCTGTTTAGGCCAAACTTGTCATTAAAAGAGCCAGAATGGTGCATTTCGTTTTTGTGCAAGGAGATCTTAAAATACGAGATGACTTATTTCCGTTTTTGTGTGAGGAGGGTACTTTCGTAAAATGGCGTTGCTGGTGTTGGCATCTCCCTTTTTTGTTTCTCTCTCTTTTTTTTTTTTAATATTTTGAAATAAATGTTGAGAATGAGAGATGGATGTTTAAACAGGGGAGGGGCTAAAGGTTTTCTGTTTCTTTTTCTCTTTTTTCTTAGATAAAAAAAGTGTTGCACGGAGGGCTGATATGCGTAGGAGGAGCTGTGCGCGGAGGGGGGGCGCGAGGAGGGAT
>JAULJZ010016244.1:0-38916 GCA_032270985.1 Heliamphora pulchella | reverse complement strand
TTATAAGTTTCTTAAAGGGGTATCATCAATCTTGATTATTCAGGATGTAGATTTCGTCAATAATTAATATCCACCATATAATTAATATCAATATCCAACTCACTAGAATTATTAACTCATACAAGATCGCACACTCTAATGAATCAAAATAACGAATATTAAATATACACAAGTAATAATTATTATTTTATGATTAAAAGTATAAGTACTCATAATAAACATAAGGTATGAATTAATTTATAAAGTTAGTATAAAATTAATTATCCCAACTTGGTCTTATTCAATACACACAAAGTATACTAGCACAATGAGTTAGAACAAATATCGAAACAATTACAATTTCCCACAATCAAAATAGATTTACTAAAATATTGTGCTACAGCCATACCGATGATGTGTCTAATTTCATCTAAACTGTGAACCAAAAACTTAAATTCTATAAGAACCGATAATATAATCTTCTGTGTGTAAATCGAACTCTACACACTAGATTAAATACTATGTAGAATAAAAGACACTCGTGTACAACATTAAATAAATAATAAAATGCATACATTGCTCATTAATATTCTCATAAAATGAAAAAATTAATTTTATTAAAAAATAAAATTAAATACTAAAATCAAAATTATGATTTTTAGTATACAACCTTGATATAATGAACAAGCCTGGGCTCGATTCCAGCTTCGTCTAAAAAATCTTCTGTCTTGACTTTCTCTTTCTTTCTCATAACATTTCTATTATTCTTTTACTGCTTTCCGAACCTTCGAATAATCATTGATTGAATGTTTATGAATTTTACCTTACTAAATCTTGTAGCATGTATGCTCTATTTTACTATACTTTAGAAATTTTGAATGATCCTTCCCATGATGGAGGCCACTTATCAAACTTGGGATCTTTCTGCCCAAACGGTAAAATGACCTTCCACACCAATTCTTCTTCTGTGAAGGCCTTATAATTAATTCTTTTGTTGTACGACATGGTTACCTGATCTTTCTTTACCATTATCTTGTTCAAAGAGATTATCCTGGCTCAATCCAAGTCCTCCTTCTCCATAAATATGGCCTGAGAATAGTTTGCTAGACTTAGACCATTTTAGATTGCCACTCTAAGAGATTTAACCGTCACTTCCGTTGGAGAAATTGCCTCGTGTCCGTAGGTTAGAGAAAATGGTGTTTCTCATTTTGCTGTCCTCTTCGAATTTTAGTAATGCCCACAAGGCTTCTGACAATGCCTCATGTCACATTCTTTGCTTATCTTCGACCATGCTTCCAATGATATTTTTTAGTATCTCGTTTGTAGACTCGGCTTGTCCATTGCATTGTACATAATACGGCATTTAATGGGTAAGATTAGTACCATATTCTTCTGCAAAAACTTAAATTTTTCCTCCAAAGAATTTCGTTCCTCTATCTGCTTTCCTCCAAAGAATTTCGTTCCTCTATCTACTACGATATGTTGAGGCAGGCTAAATTTGTGAACAATATTTTCTTTTATCATCTTTATTACATCCCTATACTCAACAACCTTCATGGGAATTGTTTCTACCCATTTTGTAAAGTAATTGGTTGCTACAATTATGTAACAATGGCCCTTTGCGGAAGGAGAAAAAATCTTTCCTTTCAAATTCATGGCCCACCCTCTAAAGGGTCATGACTTGATAACTGCATTTAAAGGGTGTATCATCTTTATTACATCCCTATGCTCAACAGCCTTCATGGGAATTGTTTCTACCCATTTTATAAATTAATTTGTCACTACAATTATGTAACAATGGCCCTTTGCAGAAGGAGGAAAAACCTTTCCTTTCAAATCCATGACCCACCCTCTAAAGGGCCATGACTTGATAACTGCATTCAAAGGGTGTGCTGGCACATGCTGAACAAGTCCATGTATTTGACAAGCCTAGCATTCCTTAGCATAGCTAATACAATCTTCGAGAATAGTAGGCCAACCATACCTTCTTATTAACCAGCTCATCTTTCTCCCAGCCTAGTGAGCTTCGCAAATTCCTTCATGAGTCTCAGCCATAACCTTCATTACTTCATTCCTTGACAGACATTTCAACAATAAATCTTCTTCAAGGATTTTTTTAAATAATTCTGCTTTAATCATGATATAATAATTAGCTCTTCTTTTAGTATCTTTGTCACAGATATTTGTAAGGTAACTCAAAAAGAAAATGATAGGTACTCTCCAATCTTCTTCTTCTTCATAAACTATATTAGGAAAAAAAGCCTATAAGGCATTCGACCTTTGTCTTACTGATGGGAGAACCCTTTTGTGGACTGTTACAGTTCTTTGGTATACTCTAAGGGAAATTCGCAAGCATGTTGTTGAAGGAACTGAAATCCTAATATATAATCATAGTGCATACGAGTGAAATCAAATACAACGCAGAACGAAGAATTAACAGATAATAAAAAAAATTGTACTGCATCGATCCATCTAAGACGGATGGGGGAGCCATTTGAATGGAACCTGGTACGAAAAATCCCTAGTTTTTCTCGAACCCTAAAAACTAAAACCTAGTACACCCACAAGACAGAATAAGGAATAGACCTACATGATCTCTTTGGTTTGGTCACGTTTCAGCACTTAAACTTGAATTCAAAGATCAACATTGCAGATGACAGGCAATCTTTTCTCATCTTAGATCTTTTGCTGTATTCCCGGATACTGAAACTTGAATTAAGTGTGAGCTTAGATACTTCAAGTTCCAAACCCTATCTGGCTACTTCTCTTTTTCTCTCGTTCTCATAATCTGTGGAAACCCTAAGAGCTCGTTTGATAACCATTGCAGATTGAGTGGAATTAATATTGAAGTGGGATTAATTTTTGTACGTTTGATTTGGATATGATTAATTGGTGGATTATAAAAACTCATGTTTGATTTGAGTGGGATTAAATAGTATGGAATTGGATTAAACATATGGATTTTCAATATTACACTTATAATTTTTGTATAAAAAATGTTTTTAAATAGCACTGTTTTTGCATATTTTTTACTTGTTTTATTTTTTATTAATTTTTCTAAATGGCATTATTTTTATAGCTTCACTTTGTTTTTATATTTATACATTTCTTTTGTCTAGAGTAATCAAAAAAAAATTTAAAACAAAACATAAAAACGTATTAATAAAATAAATATTTCTAATTAAAAGAGAAACATTTAATAGCCAAAATGGAGAAGACGATGCGGTGTAATGAGAACGGAGAAGTGCAAAGCAGAGGACCATTAGTAAACAGTCCAGATTTAATAGTTAAAACAATTAATGGTCCATATTTAATAGCCAAAATGACATCGTTTTTGTAAAATTAATTCTGGACCATTGATTTCACGTGGCATCATCCGGACGATGCAAAGCAGAGGAGCAATTCCCTTTACTCATTTTTGTCCTTTTCTCTCTCTTTATCTCTACATCTCTAGCATTTGTCAATGGCAACAAATCACAGAAGAAGAAATCACAAATTGAAAGTGTCTCCCTCCGAAGACGATGATCCTTCCGATTTCACATCAAACTAAGCTATTGTAGAAAAAATCTGTGTGCAAAAAGAATTGACGAAGCTATTATCGTAAGAATAATTTACCATTTTTTGAAGAATCATATCATGGATCAGAATTGATTTGTTAGGGTTCACGTGGAAATGCTTTGTATCTTTATAGGTTTGGGAGCTGATCTAAGCGGTATGATGGTTTTTTGGGATTCTTTTTAATTTGTCACCGCCGCTGCCAACGACGATGAGCAAATTGTCTGCTAGGGCGCTGGCAACTCCAGAGTTTAGAAGAAGCCCCAACTCGTTTGAGGGTAAAATCTAGAATTGCAATCGCACTCACCCGAACTGGATTATCGGTAATAAGTGGTGTTGGGTATTATCAATCCCACCAATTCGTGGGATTTAATCTCCCAACGAACTAATAGTCTGGGCCAAAGCTTTGTAAGAAAACATGGTATAAGGGCCCACTGCATTGGTAATCCAATCTAGTCCCTTATAATGCTTAACAAACATTCCCTAAGAGACTGAATGAAATCGCATACTAGCGGCCAAAGTTATAAAAGCATATATACAGGCTATAGCAGAGACTTAAGGAGTAAATAAGATACAAGTTTCTAATGTAATTAGAAAAATTCACTTTAACCCAGAAGTAATTTTTTAAAAACATAAATTACAAATCATACCACTAAAGAGTTGTAATTGCATTCCCAGCCTTATTCTCAAAATTGAATTTTCGAGCTCCTATTATTAAATACTTATTATTCTTCCTATGTTAAGATTACAAATACTTGTCGATTAAATTAAATTACTAGCAATTATATTTAAACGACATCTTTCATAATTCCTTAAGATTTCTCGCCTAACTTATTTGATATGTCGGATTATAAAATTCACCTACCGGGCTTGACATAATCAAAACTTATAAGTTTTCTTAAGTAAGTATCATAAATCCTTATTCGGGACGTGAATTTCATCAATAATTAATATCCACCATATAAGTAATGTCGTTATCTAACTCACAAGGATTATCGACCCGTAGAAGATTGTATACTTTAATGAATCAAAATAACGAATATTAAATATACGTGTTTAATAATTATTTTGAAATTAAGAGCATAAACAATTATAATAATCATGGGACGTAAATTAATGTAAATTAATTTATATAATTAGTACAAAGTTAATTACCCTAACACGATCCTGTTTAATACATACAAAGTGTACTAATACAATGAGTCAGAACTATAGTCGAAACTATATCGTTCACCGTAAGCAAAACATACCTATTAAAACTCTGTACTACAGCCGTACCGATAATGTGTGCAATTCCATCTAAAGACTGTAAACCATAAACTTATATTTTACAATAACCGATAATCTGGTCTTTCGTGTGTAAATTTTACTCTATGCACCATATTAACTATTATGTATAATAAAAAATATCCATGGACAATATTAAATAAATAATAAAATACATACATTGCTCATACAGATTCTCATTAAAATAAAAAATAATGTTTATTAATAAATAAAAATAATAACAAAATTTTAATGTATGATTTTTAGTATACAACCCTAACAGTTGCAGTTTGGGCTAATCATTTGCTTTTTTGTTGAATCTTCGAGGTATATAATACAATAATTGCGAGTCACCCTTTAGATGCATTGAGTAAACGCCTATTTCTCTAAATATTTCCAAACCAATGATCACTACTTCATATTCGGCTTGGTTATTTGAGCATCTAAAATCGAATTGAATGGATATCTTTGTCTCCAAACCTGTTGGTGAAATAATTACAATACCATATCCTGCCATCTATTCCATTCTACTGCCATCGAAATATAATGTCCACGGGATAAAATTGGCCATAGATGTATTCAAACCCGTCTCATCCTCCTCTTTAACTTCTAGGCACGGATGGTCCAGCAGAAAATCAGCCAAAACCTATCCTTTGGTGGCTTTTGAGGTATATAATGAAATAAAAATTCCATTAAGGCCAAAGACCACTTACCAATCGGCCTCTGAGGAAGGGCTGAGAGGGCAAGTATTTGATTAAATTCGTGCGGCATATCAGGTAAATTGGGATTGATAGCATGTAATTCCTCAATTTTGAAGCAGTAAAATATAATGCAAGGCACAATTTTTCAAACGTCGTATACTTACATTCCGTAGGATTCATAAGTTTACTGAGATAGTATACGGTCTGCTCCTTTCTAGCTCATTGTCCTGAGCCAAAAGACTACCTAAGGATCAATCGGAATCAGAGATGTAAAGTCTCATTGCCTTCCCATTTATTTGAGGTACAAGGTCCAATAGGCTAGTAAGGCACTTCTTGATGGTGTCAAAGACGTGCTAATGATGTGTATCCCATTAAAAATTCTTTTCTCCTTTTAGCTTTAAAAGTTCTAAAAACACTTGAACCTTCCCTGTAGATTTGAATGAACCTTTTGAGGAAGTTAATCTACCTGAGGAAACGCTGCAATTTCTTCTTGCAAGAAGAAGGCCTTGCTTCGAATATAGACTTGGCTTTGTTACTATCATCTTCTATTCCTTGTTGATGTACCAAAAAAATCAAGGAAATTCCCTATGGCTACACCAAACGCACACTTCAAGGGGTTCATCTTCAATTGATATTTCCTCATTCATTCAAAAGCCATTTTCAAATTCTCAAGTTGTTGAGAATATGAATCAGATTTTATTATAACGTCGTCAATATAGATTTCCAAGAATTTTCTAATCATATCATGAAACACAACATTTATAGCTCGTTGGTATGTTGCTCCTGCATTCTTTAAACTAACTAGCATGACGACCAATTCAAACGAGCCTAAGGCCCCAGGGCATCTAAGAGTTGTTTTGGTTGTATCTTTTTCGGCGATGAAAATCTATCCTAAATGGCCATCCATGAACGATAGGACCTTGTGTTTGGCTACAACATCAACTAGTAGTTCTGTCACTGACATTGGGTAGTCATCTTTCGAAGTGGCCAAGTTAAGATTCTTGAAGTCAATGCACGCTCTGAGTTCCCCATTCTTTTTAACGACTAGAATGATATTGAAAAGCCATTCGACGTATCGAGTTATTTTGATAAAGCCTACCATCAGAAGTCGTTCTAGATCTTCTTAGATTAATAACGTAACCTCTGTGGACATTCTTCTTGGCAGCTATTTCCCGGGGCAATATCCAGGTTTAATAGGGAGTCTGTGTTCAACTAACTGCCTCGATAACTCAGGCATTTTGCTATATTTCCACCCAAAGCAATCCTTGTATTGAAACAGAACTTGAATTAACTCGGTTTGGGTCACATCAGGTAGGAATTAGCCAATATAGACCATTTTAGAATCTCAGTCATTCCTAAATTGATCTGTACTAGAGGGTCCTATACTTCGACCTTGAGGTCGTCTAGTTTGGCTGGGATGGCCTTTAGTTCTTCAAGCTGTACTTCATCTTCATATGGTAAATCATCTTCAAAAATTACCACTACAATGTTTGCTAAAGTTCCCTCTTCCTCCGCATGCAGGCCATATAGTCTTTCTTCTGACAAATGGATGGTTAATCTTTCTAGAGTAGCCTACAATGCGGATGCCTTCTCATTCTCTGTTGGGCATATCTCCATCATCCAAAGTCTAGACAAGGGAAGTAATTGGCTTGTTTACTTCAAAAATATGAAGGTCGATTACTTGCTTGTAGATTCTTCTTAAGTCTTCCATTGAGGTCTTATTGGACAATGTAACTGCTGTTAAACGGCCTTTTTTATCTAGGCATATAACCTTCATAGGTTTAATGTCATCATCATATAACCTCACCTTAGTATGGTTAGCTGATGCTAGGAAATGCTTTATGTCTGCCCAAACCACTTCAATATCCTGATCTTTCCAAAAGACCAAACACCGGCGCAGTGTCGACGATACCGCCATACAAGCATGAATCCAATCTCATCCAAGCAATAAATTGTAAGATGGGTGTGAGCTTATCACAAAGAAAAGAGTAGTCAAAGTCTTACTTCCTATAATGAGACTGGCAACGATGATACCCTGAGATGTTGTGATCCCTTTTGCAAAATCTGAAATGCTTGTATTGGGTAATAGGAGGTCCTATTCGGTCTTACCAATCTTGCTGAGCATGGTCCTAGGCATCAAGTTTATTGCAGAGCCATTGTCCACCAAAAGTCTATTAGTTGGTATCCCGTCGAGATACCTAGCTATGTACAAAGGTCGAATATGCTATGTCATCTCCTTTGATGGTTTTTCGAAGATAACACTTTGCGTTGGTTCACTTTCCTATGTCTTTAGTATTAGGATTGGAACCTGTTCTATCTTGTTATGTTCTAGTAAAATCTCCACCATACTTCCCTGTTCCTCGACATCTCCTTCCATGGAAAAAGGCTTACCTTCCTTAGCCATGAAATCTTTAGGCAGGTAAACACCATGTTACAAATCATAGGTTCTTTCCCTTTATTTATATGTACCACTCCGCTGGAACTTGACTAGCTTTTAATCTTTCCAGGTATGGACTCTTGAATCTTTTTAGGACTATACTCCATTGTCAGGTTCTATCGAAATTAACCTGTCTTTGTCCTCCTTTCGTCTAGCCGCTCCTTGATTAACTCTGCTTTCTTTACCCTTTATTTAGGTTATCTCACCCTTTGCATTCTCCGCTTCTGTGATCTGGATGGGACTCTCCCGTTGAGGAAACTTTGGGTGAGAAACTCTTACCTATTATCCTGGTGGTGATAACAGTGGTCTTGCTATTCTTGGTCTCTCTTGTCTGGTACTAGCATAACTTTGAAGGACTAGCGGTCTGTTTCTCGGGGCTTAAAGGTGTTGAAAAACTGATTGTCGCTCTTTCTTTACTATTAGCCTTTTAAGTTGATTATCTTCTTTGGCTTAACTATCTTTCGTTTTCTTTTGTCCACATTCTTTGCAAATATGGTGCTCCTGTGAGCAGCTTCTCTTTCTTCTCTTACGAATCATTTCCTAATCCCACCAAACTTCTTGGACTAGGATTGTCTTGGAATCGTCTTCCTCTTGCTAGATTGTGCTACTGGTATCTTCTGTCCTCTTAGTTCCTATTTTCAGACAACCTTTTAGATCAACTAGAACCATATTGGTCGCCAACTCTTCTGGGAAAGGATTTGTATCCACTCCCATTGTAGCCTTTTCCTTCTCAAGAAACTTAAACTCACCGTTGTTTATGGTACTTACAGTATTCCTTGTTTCTGAGCTCTTCTACAAGCAAGATCTTGTGGTATACAAAGAATTTGAACATCTTATCCGTAAGAAAATGGTCAAAAATCTGATCTGCCATGGCAATATCAAATGTATAGGTCCTGGTGATCTTCGGAGATGCCAAAGAGCCTTAAGACTTTATTGGTTCGACCTTGACAAAAGCCTTGCAGACAGGGGGCTTCTTGTTGATGATTTCAGTGACTGCTACCTCTGGGTTGTACTGTGTATCTGAACTGGCCAAAGTGTAGTTTGGATCGTGGTAGTACATCCCTTTTGAGGCTGTTTTCTTGTCTTGCTCTTCCCGTATTATATATTCATATCGTAACCGCTCAGACTGCCAACTTGAATAGATCTCTAAACTTCATATCTTTGAATTTTTTTCGAAGCTCGAAATCCAACCCATTTTGAGCTAACCTGACATATTCGATTTATGGGAGTACCACCTTACACTTGAATCTGGCCTTCTTAAACCTGGAGATGTAAGCATCAACCAATTCTCTTGGTAGTTGGTATATCCTAAAAAAGTCTGCCATGGTAATCTCTAGCTCCATTCTGTAAAATTGTTGGTGGAACAATTCTTCAAATTGAGGCCAACTCCGAACCGACTTTGGTCTCAGGCTTATATACTAAGTGAAAGCTATGCCTGTTAAAGAATTGACAAACAGCAAGCCTTAGAAAATCGTTACTACGTACTTCTTCGCACTGGATAGTGAATCTGGTCGCATTTCGACTGTAGAATAGTGATCTTCCCCTGAAAATAACAAGAACTTAGGAACTCTATATCCTCTGAAAAACTCATATAACCTGTCGATAGCATCTTGATACAGTTTCTTGTAAATCGACCTTCCAATTCTTCTAAGGGTTGATCCAAACTACTCCTGCACAGTGTCAATAACATGTTCCCAATTGAAAGGGATATTTGGGTGCGGTGGCTGAGGATTGAAGTTTCCAAAATTGATTGGAGCCTACCCCCCAGGCTCTTGGTTAGTACCAACAAACAATGGATTGGGATCTCTCCAACGACTTTGCCTTGTAGGGGGCATGGCAAATCGTTGATTATTGGCATTTCCTTCATTTGACCTGCCTCTCTCAGGAGGTCCCATTTGGCCTCCGTTACGCCCTCTGAGTGCCGAGCTATTAGAAGATGATCCTGGGTGAGAAAATGGAGGCATCTGAGAAATTGGAGAAGGTTGCCCCACTATTTGTTGGTTTGCTACTCTACTATGTACTACAAGAATTGACATTATCACCTTTTCACTAATTAGAGTCATCATTTGTTTGATCGTTCAAGGATTGGGAATAACTCCTTATTGGATTCTTGAAAATACTCCTTCAAAGTCTCGGCCAGGCTTTGTGAGGGCTGTGTCTCCTTGTCAGAACCTTCTGGTGATGAATTTCCTACATTTTAACCAATGACAGCCTTTCCTCATTATCTCCCAGCTATTGTGCTTCTTGCTAACACTTGGGTCCCACTAGGTATGCCAAAAAATTATTGGCGTTCACGCTGAAGATTGTTCAAGACTTAATGATATGGTGCGGGCGTGCAAGGACGAATGTGTCCAGATATGTTTGTATTGCGCTAAAATTAACTTCTAACTATACCGAATTTGGTATAACTATAGACACCTCAATTTGACCAAGCTAAATCTTAAGCACCCGTCTCGAATGATCCCCAATGACGAAAATATGATAATTATGCTTAAGGATACTACTCCCAAGTAAGCAAAGTTAGTAATACCCAAGAAATCACCAAACACCTTTAGACCGTAACATCCAGATTCTCACGGTCGTCACATTTTTCAAAACCCTAGAGCAGGTCGTGTCCTTACTCTCACGGCCGCCACCTTTTTGTGAACATAGAACAGGCCGTGACTTTCATTTTTCACGGCCACAACTTTCTTGAAACCCTAAACCTAGCCGCGACTTTTGAAAGTCACGACTATCCTTTTCATTGTCATAAAGGTAGCAGCAAGCACTATACAAAAGCATGAAGGTAGTGGCCGCCACTTTGACGCCTTTTTAGACAGGTGGCAACATTCTAGAGGGGGTCTGTGTTGCCTCCTTACCTATAAATAGGCACCCATTTTCACAGAATCAAAGAAGAGAAACAACCTGGATACCAAAGCTCTGCCGGTTACGACTTTCACCCGATATTTCAATATCCATACTATACATTCCAAGCCTTGTTCGTGGTTTTACTCGCACCGGTGAGACCTTGGATCATGGTTTGCATGGCGATATTCGATTTCCACATTCGATAGGGCATTCAAGGTGGGCTATATTCACGAGGTAATATTAGGACACCGTGATACTTCTTCAAACCTCCATTTTCTCTTTCGTGGGCATCACAGTTAAGGTTCCATTTTATTATTTCATTTCTTTTGATATCCATTTCAATCAAAGAATGCTCATATAAGCTTTTTTTATTAAACATTATACCTATAACCTTCTGTATGGCATGGAACAGTATATTTCGATTCATTTTCGTGTTCATTAGCACACTGAACACATGAAAAACTCTCTATGGTTTTAAAAACATGGCGGCCATGACCCTTTGTTGTCACGACCATGTGTTTTGTTGTCACAGCCATGTGTTTTGTTAAACCTAAACTAACAGTCACTGTGTATTTTCTTTTGGCCGCACCTTTTTCTCCCTATTTGTCACGACCGCAATATCCTATTGTTACGGCCGCGAGATTTATGTGAGACCAGTAGCACAAAAACTGTGTTTTAATTTCGATGTTATCTATTTTAAGGCTCTATATATTATGTTTTTAGAAATAGTGCTTTTATAGGGGATGAAGGATGGTAGATCTAGCCTAAATCGAGCGGGTTATGATCTTCACCTTGTGTATCCTATTCATTTGAGTTCACTTTGAACTTTGCATGTTGAAACCTCTTCAGGACCTCAAAAATACCTTGCCTGTAACCTTTGGTTGTCACGGCCGTAACATGTTGCATCTTAGTTTCTTGCGGTAACCCTATTTTGTCACGGCCGCATGTTTTATGACCTATTTTGTCATTGCCGCAACATTTGTTGTTACGGCTGTGAGTTTTTTATATGTCTAGTAACTTAAAAATAGTGTTCGAATCTCTTCTATTCTTTCTGTACAGCCTGTATATAGAATGTTAGAGACAGAAATACCATTGCATAACCCTTAGATTTTTATTTACTCTCTTTAGCTTTTCATCACACGTTTTTCACTTTGCTTTACTCAAACAATTATACGGCATATTTAGAAATAATAACCAAGTTGCATGACCCTTAGGATTATAATTAAGATTTTCACTTCCTTGTTTGCTTTTGTATGAACTCTCTTTAACCTCATATTATGTGCATGTTACCTTTAAAAAGTTTACAACAAGAATCAATATTGATGAAGTAGAGGCTAACCTCACAGTTGGGCGAAAAAAGTGCCTAACGCCTTCTCTTTTCGTACCTTAGTCGCCGAACTCTCTTTTTCTTTAGTTATGTTTTTAAAAGACCTATGGCCTTCTTTTTTTTTTTTTTTTTTAGTTTTTTTCTCAAAAATCAAGTGGCAACTCCTTCTTTTCAAAAGACGTACTCGGATATCTTGGATTTCCAGTCTTAAAAAAAATATATTTTTTAAAAAATAATAAATATCTGGTGCAGCCCTCAAACGCCCATAATAGTCCAAAGCAATAAGGCTATAGATTCGAGATTTATCTTAATAAAGAGGATTTCAAATAATTTTTAAGTGCCTTTTGAATTAAAATGAATGAAACTTATAAGACGAATGAGAAAAAATTAAAACCGAATTTGAAATTACTTTGTACTGGAATTAAAATAAGAATAAATTGAAATAACGGCTATTGCTAATTTGAACAAGAACGAAAATAAATCCAATTTTGCAAAATGAGACAGAATAAAGCTGAACTAATGGAATTTAACTAGCAACAGGAAGATGTGTAAACTGAAATAAGCTCAGGGCTCTGACGTGTTTAAGATGTGTGTCTTTGTTATTTCGGCCTCCTTTGGTTTTATAGCCAAATTCATAACCATCAGCTCCACTTTTTCCTCGAGCAGGCTAGTGATCCTTCTTGACTACTTCTTGCGATGACACGTGTTGAATATATCTCTATTAACCTGTAACTAGTTCTTTTTACCTCTTCAGCCACCTAACAAACTATGATTTCATGTTCTTATCTGGTGCTATGTGTCTTGTTTAAATTATTTTTAAATGCTGCCGCTTGGAACCCAATCTGTAACCACCTTCAGCAATTTTAACGCCAGCTGCCAAGTTTTGTGGGATTTTGTTCCATCTTTTAGAATTTATATTCCGGCCCAGGCAAAAACATAGAACAAAAATTATATAATTTCTCTCTTCTTATCTACAAATACGATTTGTCACAAGATTGTTCCTAAATTCACTATACTATGAGTGTACAAATACGATGGATAGGTTGTGAATCGTAGAAAGTATTCCGTCTTCATCCTCCTATATACCGTGATCATTATAGGAGTGTCGGCGACACACTTATAACCACGGGTGACATTATTCTATTTTATTACTTTAAATTTTTATTATTTTCCGTTAGCTTCTCAACATATGAACTAACCTTGTCCAAAATATGATAAAACTAGAAGAAAGAGTTTGAAATGCAAACAAAATTTTCTAAAATAAAAATTATGTTATTTGCAAGAAAGAGTAGCAGTTCCGAAAGGTTGTGAATGCTTTTTTGGTTAAAAAAAAGATTATCTTATATGTAGAAAACACAAAATCTATATATCTAGGTTAGCTTTCAAGGAAGATAAAAATTTAAAACCATTAAAAGATAATGGTAATATAATTACAAATCAATTCACATTTACATTCATTCATGGTGCAACATTAAAAGTAATTATCTGATTTTCTTTATTTTTCTTAATTTTAAAACTAATTTTTCATTTTGAAATAAAAAAAACTCGTAGAGCATTGCACTGGTGCCCAAAAAAAAGGAAGAAGAAAGAAAACGGTAAAGCAATTACAATGCAACGGAAGCAAAAAAATATTGGCCTTGTTTGGGCAAAATTTTAGAAGTTTTGCTTATTTTTATTATTTTTTTTAAACTTTTTCATCTTTTGCTTAAAAATTTTTATTTTTCTAAATTGTATTGATGAAATGAACTGAAAAAAAAAAATTTATTGAATGATTAAAAAAGTTCACCAAAAACAAAAATATGCAATATAACATTTGGCCTATTATGGCTTTTTTTTTGTCTTTTTTTAAATTTATTTATATTTTCATCAAAAAATCTTGTTTTTCGGACTCATTTTGATAAAAGTAGTCGAAAAATATATATAATTTGATTAAAAGATAAATTTATTTTACTAAAGAAGAAAATAAATAAAATAAAATAAAATAAGTAAATAAATAATTATCGGAGAGACCGAATTCTTACAAACACCAAAAGGGTAAAGCCTTGATTCTCATACACTAAAACGTTAAAAGCCATTGCTATCAATTATTGCTGAGTTTTCGTGCAAACGTTTCAGATTTTAAATCTAAACTTTTTAAAAATATATATATATTTTTGAAAATAAAAACTAAATAAAATAAAATAAAAATTTACAAAAAAAAGTTTCAGAGCATTTTAATAAAAAAAAAACACTTTATTTTCTAACAAGATGGTAAAAAAAAAAAAAGTAATGCCACCAAACAAATTTCCTTCTTTATTCATCCGCAGGGATTGTGCTATCCATCTATAAGGAAATAAAAGTCGTTGAGTTGGAATTTAAGTTTATTAGACCACATTCGTTTGCCGACAATATTTTCGCTTATTTGAAGAGTAATTATTTAATATTTTCTGATTATTATGTGATAATTTCATGTAATATTTTCACATAATCTCGTGGTAACAAATTTTATAGTAGTAACATAGTGATTTATTTTTATTGAGTGATTAAAAGACAATGATAATTTACATAATGTCAGTTGCGATTATTTATTTATCGAGATTAAAATGTGGCATCGCTTATATAGTACGTTGGGAGTAGCTAATAATTTGCCGTACTCTGGCCTATTGGTGTTAAATACTTTTAAAAAATATTTGGTTAAAACGTTAAAAAATTTACATATTTTGTTTGACAAAAATTTAAAAAGAAAATAAAAAATTAAAACATCTAGTCAAAATAATAATTATTAGAATATTTATTCTCACTTTCACTCCATTCAGAAGGAAAATAATATTTCTTCATAATATCTTATTTAGTATTAATATTAATATAATTCTTATAATCAACAATATAGAATAGTAATATTGTCTATTTTGAAATAGCTAACTTTTTTTTAGTTAACAAATTTTAAAATTAATAAGTTTGTTTAAAAATTAATTTATCAAAAGACCTTTATTTAATTTAATCAGTATTGCCCAGTATATTCGGTACAAATGGTTGCTTATCATATTCATGTATTATGATCTTGTAGGATAGAATTTAAAAAAAAAAACGATATTTTGATAGGTACAAAACTACGTAATTAGTGTATCGTTTTTGTTCAAGATCGATATGTAACAGTCGATGTCGACCAATGCGGTACAATATTAACAACTATGCCTAAACTCATTTCGTCAGTGTGAAAGGGTCAATTATTGGGTACCGTAGGAGTATTATTTGACGATGCAATATAGTAATATAAGTAAATAAATAATCAAAACTCATATTATGTGCGTCATCTCATTTCTTTTAATCATTCAACAAAAAATGAATTATTGTATTTCTGTCATAATATTTATTATCACAAAATTAAATTAAAATACCATATAAACTTGTCATATAAGAGTTCGTGATGCACGAAATTTGAATAATAAATTCTAGTCAATGCCTAAAAACTAACTTCTCCATCCTACATTAATAAATTATTATTCCAACACCCCAGCGCTGACCACTTAGTACACCAGGCACCGGCCATTGTCCACGGCCACCATATCCCTAACTAATTGGCCGTTTGGGCTTAAGAAAGCCCGTGCTTTTTTCTTTCTGATCTTTTTTTTTTTAACTTCTTTTTATATTTTGGTTTAATTTTTTTTATTTTTTCAATTCCATGTAATGAGAGAAATCTAAAAAATATGATTGTTTGGGTTAAAATAAAAAATTTATTAAAATAATAAAAAAAAACCACAAAATGCATATTTTTAAATGGCCTTTTGTCTTATTTGATTTTTTTTAGTTTTTGGTCAAAAACTTTAATTTTATGATTTCTCATAATGAATTGGAGGAATCTAAAAAGCATACTTATCTTGATTAATACTAAAAAATATTAAAAATATAAACAAAATTATTTTAAAAAGTTATACCAAAGGCACACTATTACCAGTTATTTGTCAACTTTAGAAAACATATAGTATTACAAAAAGTGCCATAATATTTTGTAAATATTTAGAATTAAGAAAATAAAAATGAAGAAAAAGTAAGATATATATATATATATATAAATTTAGTATTTTTATATTTTAATCTTTTTATTTTAAAAAATTAAATTTGATATTATAATTATACGTAAAATATATTTAAGTAATATAATTAAGGACAGAATGAAATAATCAAGACGAGAACGGTAAATTCTAAGATGAAAATTTTAATACTCAACAAACAAATATATAAAGAGTACATTATTGACCAGGTTAAATATCGGATTTGATTGCATATTTTACCATATTGTATTTTTTTATTTAAATGTAATAAATGGTAAAAGAACTTATATATTTATTTAATAATTAATCAAAAAAATATTCTCAATAAGGGCATATGTGATTGGCCACGTTAAATGTAATATTGAATTGCATATTTTATGTAATTTTATTTTTCTTCTTTGGATATAACAAATTTTATTTCTCTTGTCTGGATATGGCTCTCACACTGAGAGGCTAAAAAAAATGAAAAAAAAAATTATAATGATTCACCTGTCTCAAAAGAGCAAATAAAACATAAAATCAACATGTGTTAACAATTTAAACTTTACTCAAAAATATTAAATTTTTTTTTTGAGTAATTAAAACATTTATAATCTCCTCATCTAACTTTTACTTTTCTCGTGCCTAGAAAATAAATTAAAAATATACAATAATTTAAGGAACGTAATATTAACAATTCTTTTTGTGTGTCCGTAAAATTACTTATAGTACATAAAAATCTGACACAGTCAACTGCTCCTTCATAAATAATTTAAGAAAATGATAATAAAAAATGGGTTACCTTAATCACTAGCCTTCTGCCATAGACTGGCAAAATTTATTAAATACTCTTATAGTACTACATAGGTGATATTATATAATATTTTTAATAAATAAATAATTATAATTTATATAATATAATTTATTTTTATCTTTTAATTATTTAACAAAAATAAATTATTATATTTTTATTATAAAATTTATTAATATTATATTATATTAAAATACCACATAAACTTAACACATATATTTCCGCAGCATATAACAATTACTCCCTAGACAATTCCTTCCCATCTTTGATTGGAAGAGAATTCCTACTGGAAAATAATTTTTTAATAAAATAAAAAAGACGAGAGGTAAAAATAACTGCAACGGTCAGTTGTCTCTTATTAAATTTGAAAAATCAAATGTTTTTTAACCTCGAGTACTGTGCCAAGTGACCAATGGGGATGCAACGCGTGTCCGATAGTGTCAAAATTATCCGGTGAGTTGTCAAGGTTTCTGTTATCCGTTTTTAATTTTTTATACTAATTTAGATAATAATAAATTATATTTTTTTAAATACTTACAATTTTTATTATAAATTATAATTATTTTTTTATTTTAACTACAAATTAAAATATTTATTAAATATTTATAATTTAAAATTATATTTAGAAGGGATGGATCGGGGTTTATTTATTTGGTCAAAAGTTCATCGGTATGTGTTTCAATGATTGAAAGGTCACGCTAAATCAAACAAAGTTTTATGAAAAATTATTTTTATATTTTTTAATTAAATTAATTATTATTTTTTTACATTTTTAACTAATTTATGTCGTAAAATACGAGAAGTAAAGAATTAAACATTCAAACTCAATACATGAAATTTTTTACGTGAAAAACTCAATTTAGGTAAAAATTTATTAGACTAATCCTAATTCAGGTAAATCAAGTATTAACCAATTGAACAGTTACAAGACATCCATTTACAGATTTTGATCGAATTTTCAATCCAAGCGCCTTAAACTACCTTGCAGAATCTACGTGCACCATTTTTCATTTGATCATCGCAGCAATAAATTTTTGAAATTTTACAAATATTGAATCATCAATACTTTCATACCAGCAGAATTCTCTGTCGGTAAACTTAAAACGTCTTCTAAGTTGAACTCGAATAATTTCGAAATTTTTAAAACTCGAAAAGAACTTCTAATCTATTTTAGAATATCTAATTATTGAAGTGCAAAAATTAATTTTCGTGGCTGGCCTATAATCCTTTATATAGGTCTCAAAACTAGGCAATTGGAGTTTCAATCGAATTAAAATTGTCTAGAGTTCGCTCGAGCGCACTTAGGACCTCTCGAGTGGTCATGTGCCAAACTGCTTTCTGCTCTTGCAGGAACCTGCTTCACTAGCTTGTATTTTTGGTTTCTTGTGTTGTACTTCCATCTTCCAACCTAAATAATATTTTTATAAAAGACTCATAATCCAACTAAGATTTACAACTTAATTAAATGACTTAACTAAATCAAATAAGTTAGGAGTTCTATAGTCATCCAACCACAAGAGTCCTAAATAAATTTGGAGTTTTACAATATTTGTACAACCTGAATTACCACAAAATATATAGAATTTGTTATAAATAATATTATAAATAAATTTCTAGCAATCTCTCTCTTAGTAATTCCAAGTAAACACAAAAATTCCTAGCCACGCCAAATATATAATCTTCAAGCTGTAGTTTTGCAGAAGAATTCTTCATGCAATCCTGATTCAAGCAAACTTCTTTTCATTATTATTCATCTCCTAGAAAAAAAATTTGGCCATTTCTCTAAAAAGATCAAGTTAATAAAAATTATTAGAAAATTAGTTTAAATTAGATATATTCTAATCCAAGCCAAAATTCAAATACTATTTGAAAAATAGAGAGTCCCAAACTAAACATATATCCCTTTTTTTTTGTGTATGTCGTGGAAGTGCCACTAAAAAAATACCATGAAAAATCTAAAAAGGCAATCACATGAAAAACAGTTTTTCTTGAAAAATATTGTTTATAAACTCCTCCATTTTATTTTTTATTTATTTATTTTAAATTTAATAACATTATAATAAAATAAATCCTTTTGACATTCAAACCCAAAAAATATAAATAATTTAATAAAGATAAAAGTTTATTGAATTTTTAAAACAAAAATGAATTTGAGGTTTAATATCACGAGGAAATAAAAAAAAAAACTTAGGCAAGAATTTACTCGATTTTTTCTTCAAATTTTAGATTCAATCCTTATGTGTGATCGATATTTTATGAAACATATTTAAATATTTTTAAGAATTTTCATACTTTTAAAGTCAAATCGGATAAATTTTTAATGTATATCTATTGAAGAAAGATGGAAGCTTCCCCTAAAAAAGAATTGTATATAAAAAAATTATCTATACTTTTATTTGGCGGTTGTCACATTAATACGAACGAAAATGCAAGGTTTGCATACATAGTCATTTTCTTAAGTATGTTCGTATAGCAGTATAAGTGGCGGCTTTCACACTAAAACGAATAGAAAAGCAAGGTTCATATAAGTAGCTATTTTCACGTGCATATAAAAAAAATAGCATAAATAGCAGTTTCACATTATAACAAACAAAAAGACAAGATTCGTATAAGTAGCCATTTCTGTAAGTATTTTATAGCACAAACAGTTCTTAATGAGAAGGGAATAATGTATAGACAAATAGATGGGGTTAGTTGTAGACATCAACATCAACATAGAAATCTTATTACCATGGTCAATCAAAAAGTGTTTTTTAAAAAATGTTCAAAAATGTTCCAATGAAAATTTTGAACATAAATTTGGATATCTTTTATTTGAAAAATTATCAAGTAGACTCAAAATTATGAATTTTTTAATTTCTTAACGAAAAAAATCAATAATTCAGTTTTTTATTTTAACTTATTTCATAAAAATTGATCTATTTTGAATTAATTGAGTTTTATAGATTTTAAAAGTAAAAAAAACTACAAAAAAAATTGCATATATATAACTCTTTTTAAAAAAAAAAGAGAGATAAACATTATTCTATGACACATGTTCCAGTTAGAGTACTTCTAAATGTTTTATCAATTAGTTGGTTTCTTGAGGTACTCAAAATTACATTACCAATCAAGTCTGATTTTCTAACCCATACAAATCGAATTTTAAGCAAAGAGGTTATAAGTGTGATGGGTTTCTAACCAAAAATTACTTTCTACCAGTTGACCGCTCGAGCACCCCTTGGGTCCGCTTGAGCGCTTGACTGCTAGTGAATTATTTCGTCTCTTTGCCAGTTTTTCGCTTGAGCGCTCAGACGGTCCGCTCGAGCGCCCAGCTACTAGCGAGCTTTTTCATGCAACAGTCTGATTTGGTTATACAATCTTCTAGTTTTTCTTTCATACAAATATGATAAGAGAGGTTTCAACTGTCTGCAGGAAGGTCGCATATGATCCACAATATCACAATAATGACAGATAGGCACAAATTTTTTAAAATCGATTGATTGTGATGAAGATTTTTGACAACAGTTTCTCAAAAATTGGGTCTTGAATTGATCAGAACTTTTCAAAGTATTTTGACCCAAACTTGTGGACACGTTGACTGCTTTAACAAAATTGATTTTACCTGAAGTTTTTGAAGCAGATGAATTTTCAATATATCCTAATCTAATTTGGTTTGACGCTACTTTCTAAGCACTCAAGATTTCTTCCAAACTTAGGGATTCTGCATTCAACTGCTTGAGAGTGGTATTAGCAGCAAGCAGTTCAGATTCCAACTCATTGATTCTCGCCTCAAACGAGGTTTTTGAATATATTGAGTTTTGTAATTCCACTTATAATTCTGAAACTTTGAATTTAAGGGAATCACAAGACTCGATAAGTTTATTCCTCTATTTGTCAGAGCTGACCAATTTTTTAAACATTTTGGATTTAAATATTTTCAGTTGAGAAACAAGAGTTTGAGACTTAGTCAATTCTGATTTAAGGCATTCATTCTCCTTTTCAAAGATTTTAATTTTTAGTGACAACTTAGTGATAACTTTTGTTATTTTGTAACTTTTTCTGTGCAGTTTATCATAAGTCCACTATAGATTTTTTTCACTACCATCATCTAAATCTAAATCTAAATCAAAATTTCTTTTTCCGAAATCACTGTGAGAAATACCTGATTCTTGGTCAGAGTATTCAGAATTAGATGAGGCAACCGATGCAATAAAAGCCACAAAATCACACTCTTCATTATTTGGTTCGGATTCTGTTTCATTATTATTTCACTCATCATCCCACGTGACAAAAATTTTTTTTTCTTTCTTTTTTTTTTTATTTGGACAATCCTGAGCAATATGACCATACCCCTGACATTTAAAGCACTGTATCATTTGGTTTTTATTTTTTTTAAAAACAATTCTCATTTTTTGCAACACTCTTACTTTTGTCACCAGTTTTTTCGGACTTGTCCTTGAAATTAGATTTTTTATTTAAAACAAAATTTTAAAATTTTTTAAAAATAAAATTCACAACTTCAAGGTCAAGATCCATCTCATTTTCAGTAGATTCTATGTCAACGTTTGAAGATTTCAAAATAACACCATTAGATTTTTTAAGTTAACGGAGAGTCAACTCATTAATCTAAAGGTTTCCAACCAACTGTTCTACTTTCTTCTTTACATTTTTCAATAGCAGTGATTTTTGGTTGAAATCTTTTAGGTAGTGACCGTAAGATTTTTCGAACAATATTAGATTCCAAAATTTTTTCAGTAAGAATAAAATAGGAATTCACAATATCATTCCGTTTTACATAAAATTCATCAAAGGTTTCACTTTCTTTCATTCTTATGGTTTCGAAGCTGATAGTGAGCATTTGGAGTTTTAAAATTTTAATGGTTGAAGTGCCTTCATGAGTGACTTTAAGAATATTCCATACTTCTTTAGCAATTTCACACGTACAAATTTATCAGAATTCTTCCGGTGTGACATCACTAAAGATGGCATTGATAGCCTTGCTATTGCAGCTTATATTTTCAAAAAACAATTTATCCAATTGTTCGATTGGTTTTAAAATAAGAAAAATTTTGATTTTAGTCCTCTTTTTTATAGTAGTGCTAGATTTTGTCCCATCACTATTTTTTAATAAATTAAGTTCCATCAGATTTAAAATTATTTTATTATGTCTAATATACCTCTATTAAATATATTATCTCTCTTGATTTGAAATCTTTTTAAAGATTTTTTAAATATGGCATATCCATTAAATCAAGCAACCTCTCTCTCTCTCTCTCTCTCTCTCTCTCTCTCTCTCTCTTTTAATTTAAAATCTTTTTAAAAAAATTTCAAAGATGACGTATCTCTTAAATCAACTAATCTCTCTCTCTCTCTCTCTCTGCTAGGCAAAATCACTTGTCGCCATAACATGTATAAACGATATATTTTCAAAACTATTTCACTATATATATAAATCTAATACATTTTTAAATTCACAAAATTATTATTTTTGATATTTGTTTCAACTCATCGCAACTAAATGTGATCACTGATACATTTATCAATAGTTAGTGAAAATATTTTTATAAAGAACATAAACCACCAATACATTTCAACTCTAGTTTTCTACGCATATGGCACTGATACATTTATCAGTATTAAGTATCTGTTGCAATATTTTTTTATAACATAGTTTTAAATTGATAAAATGTATCAGTGATTTAGGAGAACTGCGTACATTTAGCAATAACATGCAACTGATAATTGTATCGGTGTTCAATAGATAAATGCTTTCAAAATTTTTCAACACATAATTTACAACTGATAATTGTATCAGTTGCACACTGATCGTATAGAGAATATGTATCAAAAAAATTATTATTGTTGGTGGAAGAGAAAGATGAAGAGAGGTGGTGGTGAACTAGAAACATCATGTTAGAGAGATGGTGGCGAATCAAACTTCATAAAAATCAGAGAGAGAGGGAGAGACAAAGTTAACAAGCCGTGGCGACGGCGAGATCTGGAGTCAGTGATATGGATCTGGTGGTCGGCGATAATGAGGAGCAGTAGCGACGATGAGATATGAGTTAATGGTTCAAATCTAGAAAGTCGCGCCAGTGAGAAGTGGCAAAGGTGGCGAGAAGCGGAGGCGGTGGCGCGAAGTGGCCAACACCGACTGATCTGGAAGCGGTGACGACAGACTGGAGGACGAGGAAGAGCGACGACAAAGGATGAGGAGCCGGCGGAGGAGGGGCAGTCGTGTTTAATGAATATCCGAAACTGAATGCCAATTCAAAACCAAAAAAAATATTTGTTAATTGCCAATATCTCAACAAAAAAAGGAAAGTTACATCCCAATTATTGATAAATATTCAGGACTAAATTAATGATTTATTTCCATCCTATTCAGTTATGTATATGGCGGCTAAAATGAAGGAAATTTAAAATTATTTCTATAAAACTCGTTGGTGATTAACAGATCAACGCTCTTCTATGCAAATGCATCCTAAAATTAAGGAGAATTACATGGACATGTTACACCAGTTAATAAGGGGTATTTTAGAAAAAAAAAGATCATTAACTTTTCAAAAAAGGACTAAACCCTAAACACAGATAGTTGTGGGATTAAAACTTTTACAACATCTTAAAATGAGACTAAAACTCAATTAATCCTTAAAATAAGATCATCCTCAAATTTAACAGTGGCTCGAGTATATCCATTAACAACATAGATCCAAACTCTTTCATCAATAGATTTCAAAAAAACTCTCATTCAAGCTTTCCAATAAGGGTAGTTTTCTTCATCTAATAGGGGTGGTCGTAAGGTTAAGTTTTCTTCTCCAGAAAATTTCATGATTAAGATTAATTAGGACTATTTTTTCAAAAAAAACTTATGTTTGAAAAGAATTTAATCAAAAAAATTATAACCCTTTTTTTAATAAAAAAATTATAATTATTTTTGAGAAAAAAATAAACCCGCTCTGATACCAATTGAAAAATAATTTTTATATTTTTTAATCAAACCAATTAAAAAATTATTCTTTTACGTTTTTAATCAATCTATGTCGTAGAATGCTAGAAGTAAAGAATCAAACATCTAAACTCAATACACAAGATTTTTTACGTGAAAAACTCAACTTGGGTAAAAAAACTACGGGGCTAATCTTAGTGCAGGTAAATCAAACACTAACCAATTAAATAGTTATAAGACACCCACTTACAAATTTTGATCAAATCCTCAATTCAAACACCTTAAGCTATCTTGCTGAATCTAGGTGCACCGTTCCCCGTTTGATCACCACATCAATGAATTCTCAAAACTTTACAAGTATTGAATCTTCAATACTTTTAAATCGGCAGAATCGTCCGTCGGTAAACTTAGAACGCCTTATAAGTTGAATACGAACAATCTCGAAATTTTTGGACTCGAAAGGAACTTCTGATCTGCTTTAGAATCTCTAATTATTAAAGTGCAGAAATTTATTTTCATGGTTGGCCTATGATCCTTTATATAGATCTCAAAATCAGGCAATTAGAGTTTTAATCGAATTAAAACTATTTGGGGTCTGCTCGAGTGTACTTGGAACCGCTCGAGCGGTCATGTGCCAGACTGCTTTCTGCTCTTGCACGAACCTACTTCACTGGCTTGTACTCTTGGTTTCTTGTATTGTACTTCTGTCTTCCAACCTAAATAATATTATGATAAAAGACTCATAATCCAACTAAGACTTACAACTCAATTAAATAGCTTAACTAAATCAAATAATTTAGTAGTTATATAGTCATCAAATCACAAAAATCTTAAACCAACTGGGTGCTTTATAATACTTATACAACGTTGATTGCCACAAAAATATATAGAATTTAATATAAATAATATTATAAATAAATTCTTAACATTTAGGAATAAAGTCAGGTGGTGTCTTAATGTTTTCGAGCTCCACACAATTTAGGTGAGGCTTTGTATGTAGTAGTGAGGTCTCATTTGTCAATTTAACTTTAAGTTAGATTTTTTAAAATATTTTAAGTTAAATAAGTAAAAAGTTCGATAATAATTCAAAAGAAAACTTAAAATCAAAAGGTAATAAGTTAAAAAACTTCTACTTAAAATCATTTTAAGATAAAAGACAAAAATGCATAAAGATAAAAAAAATTAAAAGTTAAAAAACTTCTACTTAAAATCATTTTAAGATAAAAGACAAAAATGCATAAAGATAAAAAAAATTAAGTAAGAAAGAAGTTAAAAAATTTTAAATTTATTTTTACACAATATTATATTCAATATAAATTTTGTTTGATATATTTCGACGAATAAATTTTAGAAATATAATTTTTTTTTTATAAAAAATAGATATGTATAGTAAAAATTATAATATTTCTAAAAAATATATAAAAATATTTTAAATTAATAAGTAAAAAGGCTAAAAGGTTAAAAGCCAATAAACAAAACATCAAAAAATTGAGGTTTAAGAAAGTAAAAAATAAGACTTAAAACTTATTTTGATTTTAAACAAAAGCACAATAAATCTAACTTAAAATAGATTGTCAAATGAAGTCTAAATCCCACATAATCGTGTGATGTTAAAAAACATAGAGCATCTCGTAACCTTACCCTTAGCGTACCGAATAATGACTCTAATTTTACTGTATTAATTGAGATTTTCTTCTTTTATTTTTTTCTTAGTTTCTTTTTTATTTGTTTTGGGTAACTTAATTATTGAAGCTTCAACACCCACAGGTACCATTTTCACTTTAGTTATGTTTAATTTATTAAATTAATAATAAGAGAATATATAAATTATATTTTTAATTTTGGAGTAACATATGAAAAAATTATTTTTTTGCTTTTGCTTCTCTTGCTAAGGGCGGGATATTTTAAATTCACTAAATTTTAAATGTCAGCTGAAGAAAATTATGAGATTTTATTGTAATTTACCTGCATTATTTGATAAAAGTGATTTTCACACTTTATTTTTTATTTTATTTTATAAAAACTTACAAAATTACCTTTCTATTATATGGCATTGGAACCGATTTGGCCCTAATTGGTAATTTTAGTTTTTTGACTTTTTAACTAAAAATGTCAAAAAGTCAAAATTATCTATTTGGCAAAAAAATAAAAAAGGTAAAATGTCAAAAAATCAAATTTAAATCCAAACTTCTAAAATATTTTATTCAAACTTTCACCAGTTTTAAAATACAATAATATCTTTTATTCATAATTTTCTTACTACCACTACTAACTATATATAATTGTTAATATCAAATATATAGAAATATAAAAGTATCCAGTTTAACAAAAAAAAAATATCTTTTTACACAAATAATTAACTTTAAAAAAATTAACTTAAAAGCTAAATTACCAAACAACATAATTTGAACTTAATTTAGCTTTTTAACTAAAAACACAAAAACAAAAAAAAGTTGCTTTTATTTTTGAGCTTCGATTTTATAATTAATTATAAGATTTTGTCAGGAATTTTATTTCGAGTCACTTTATTAATTATTTATTATTTTTCTCTTTTCCTATTATTACTTTACTCGAATTATGTTAGAGATGATGCAGGGACCTGATCCCTTGAAATTTAAAAAGATTTATTTAAAACTTAGTGTGGTTGGTTTGGTGGCATAGGATTGAATGTTTAATTGTGGGAAAGAATTAAAATTTAAGCATGATAACGTTGCTAACTATGATTGTGTGCTTGGTAATGTATGAGAACTATTGTTGTGGGTGATTTGGGTGAGTTGTGAGGTGTTTGTTTTATGATTTGATTCATTTGTACATCATTTATATAAGGTCATCTTCAGTATTGACCGCTTAAACGGTTAGACATCCGTTCAAGCGAATTAGTGGCAGAGACTTCGGGTAAGTGGGGGACCGCTTGAGCAGCCCCATATCCTCTCGAACGGACTGTCAGAAAGCAGGCTTATAAAATCGCAGATTAAGCCTTTCTCTTTTATTTCCTTCTTTTCCTTCTCTCTTTAAACTTGTGTTAGAAACCTTTGAACTTCCATTGGTGCTTCTTAGGGTTTCCCTTGTCCCATTAGTGGTGATTTCTTGCTTCTCTCTTGGTAGAACACCCATTGGAAGCTCAAGCTTGGCATTGGAAGCATTCTTCTCACCTCTCGGTGGGAGGTCTTCGTGTTTGGAGCTTGCTAGGACCCCATTCTTGTGTCTTGTGCATCTAAGAGGTAAAATCTATAACTTCTAATGAACATCGTTGGATATGGGTCGATTTTTTTGAATTTACATATGAAATCATGATAAATCTATGTTTTTAAAACCCTAGGTTGGGTTTAATGTTAAAGTATGTTAAATCTTTGATTTGTGGGTAATTTAAGATAATTGTAACTTCTTGTTGTTATTGGATATGATTGGGTTTGAAGGATGAGAAATTAGGGTTTGATTTTTGGGGTAATCCTTGAAAAATTAGAATTTCTTTTTGGATTGATGAACTCAATAGTAAAATTAGTTAATGATTTGAAAAATTTTGTGTTGTGGAGGCCTATTTACATGTATAAAATTCATAAACTTGATGACATTTGAAATTCACGTAATAATGGGTTGAGGTTTGAACAAACCATGTGAACTGTTTGGGTTTTAGGAACTACAAGGTGTTGGTTGGGATTTTAAGCTAATTAAACCCAAATATATGAAATTGGATAAATGTGAAGAACCATGGGATGTTTGGGTGGGGTTTCGAGTTGATTAGAATCTAAATGTGAAACGGGTGCTATATCGGGGATTGATAATGATTGTAACTTTCGCGCTTGTTGGGTGTTGACGAGAGGAGCCATGTTTGGGTTGGACTCACATTTGAGATGTTAAAAATAATGATGTGAACCGATTTGGGATTTGCGGATCGTAATTATGGATTAGTCCAGCTACTTGATGAAAGACCGAAAAACTGCGCAGACTTGGGTACCCTGCCCATCGGCTAATGATCGACAAGGAGGTGTTAGGCGTGGCGGGTTATAGAATGGATTTGCCACTTGGCGTGCCTCACGTGGCCCGGTCGGTAGTAGGCATGCATGGGTCTATAAGCTCGTCTGGCATCGGTTCTTAAAATATTAAAATCATATTTGGGTTGGATGCTTGGCCCATGGTGAAAAATCGTAAAAAGTATATGAATTGAATTGGGTTAGGCACTTGTCCCTCGGTGAAAGACCATAAAATAGTCATTGAATCGAGTTAGATTGTAAAACCATGAAATGGTTAAGATGTGAAAAGAAGTGGATAAAGTGTGTGTACATGCGTGTATGTGTATGTAGGAGTTGTGAAAATTAATAATTTGAAATGGGTGTAATGAAATTGAGATAAAGGACTAAATGATAGATTGTGGGGCAAATTGGGTCTAATTTGCATAAGGAAAATTGGTTATGTGAATGGATTTTTGGTAAAGAATGGAATTTGATTTTGATAAACCTATGTGTTGCATTATGCATAACCATCATCGTATGGCATGCATATATTCATTATTAGTCAATTTTCTACAAGTCTCAGCTCATATTGTTTAACAATATTTCAAGTGATAGCGGAAAGAAAGCCATAGATTGAGAAGTACGGTCTTCCAGACTCTTTTTATATAGCTTAGTAAAATTACACACCCATTGATGATATTCTTTTGAGAATAGAAATTGTAAGATGTAATTCTCTTGAATACTTTGTATGAATGTTTGTGGGTTTGAGTAACCCGTTTTGTAAGACCCTAAGGTTATAATTTCATATCTTGTATACATGTGAAGGCGTTAGACTCGTCTTATGGTTGGGTTCCTTGGCTTGTGATGAAATATTGTGATTTCAAACTTTGGACAATTCGAATTCTTGGATTGAATGGAGATGTTTCCTTACTAAATGTATGTTTTTCTTGGAATTTGAGCCTATCATAAAATATGTTCAAAACTTATGAAAGTCAAGTGTCGTCCTAACATCAAGAGAAAAATTTCAGGATTTCGGCTAGAAAGCTCTTGAGTACCTCACCGCTCGAGGCGGTAAAGGGCCTGCTTGTCAGGGTTATATACTAAAAATAATGAATTTATTTGATTTTAGTATTTAATTTAATTTTTAATAAAATTATTTTTTTATTTTATGAGAATCTTAATGACCAATGAATGCAATATCATTTTTTAATGTTATACATGATTTTTCTTTATTCTGTACAGTATTTAATTTAGTGTGTAGAGTATGACTTGCACACAGAAGACCAAATTATAGATTCTTACAGAATATAAGTTTTTGTTCACAGTTTAGATGGAATTAGACAAACCATCGATACGACTGTAGCACAGAGTTTTAGTAGGCATGTCTTGGTTACGGGAAACAGATAATAGCGCCGTCTATTATTTCGACTCTCTGTGTTATACACTTTGTATGTATTAAACCGGACCATATTGGGATAATTAATTTTATACTGACTACATAAATTAATTGACACCACAAGGTTATTATGAGTGCTTATGCTCTTAATCCCGAAATAATTATTATTTGCGTATATTTAATATTCGTTGTTTTGATTCATTAGAGAGTGCGATCTTTTATGGGTCAATAGTCCCAGTGAATTGGATAGCGGTATTAATTATATGATGAATATTAATTATTGACAGAATCTATGTCCCGATTGCTCGGGATTGACGATACCCCCTTAAGGAAGCTAAATGGAAGGGCTTAAGAAATTTTAAGAAGCCGATTAAATTAAATTATCAGTAATTAAATTTAATCAGCGGGTATCGAGAATCTTAATATGGGGAGATGAATTAAGTATTTAATAACAGGAATTTAAATAATTGGTTTTGAGAATATATGGCTGGAAATGCAATTATGATTCTTTAGTGGTATGAATTGTAATTTATGTTTTTACGAAATTACCTTAGGAGCAGGCGGGTTTTCATAATTATATTAGAAGCCCAAGTCATATTTACTCCATAAGTCCCTGCTGTAACCATATATATATATATAGTTAAGTTAAACATAAATCATAAATCGTCTTTCAAGACTAGGGTTTCCATGTATTCCCTATTGTGATTAGTTTAGAAGATTTAAGTTCACGAAAGATTGTAGTCCACTCTACATTCGTGACTCGCATCGAAAATACAATAGAAGGCTTGATCGGGGTTTCAACTCGAATGATTCACATTCGTGGTTGTTGTAGTAACCGAAATCAATCTACCAGATTTCGAAAAATATAATTCCGAATTTAAATTTAGGAGTACGGGTTTTATTTTGATCGTTCGACATCAAAAAGTTATCTAGAGCCTGTTTCGACAATTGCCTATCCAGTAATTTTTTATCAAAAAATCGTATTCAAATCAATGATCTTGGCAATTTATCTCTAACACCACTCAAGGGGACAGTAGTTATTGGGAAATTTTGGAACTTTTGGTTTAAAAAGGGGAGATTTTGTTTGTCTTTGGGGCATTCTCTGGGGCCAAATTGATCTATTCTGGGAGAATTTTGCAAAAGTAATTTAGTCATTTTATCCTTATCTTTGATGAGAAAATTGAAAGTTTGGATTCTTTTTACAAAGTATTTTCATTATAAGCTCGTTGGGTTTGAATCTCTTCAATTGGGTTATTTTCCTGTTAAAATCATATGGGTTTATATTGCTACGAATTCTGGGCGTTACAGATGTTGTACCTTATAACTCAAGTCTCGATTTATTTCTACAAGTGGTTGCTTAAGGATGTGTGAAGCACTAGCAATATATTGACATGTGGAACACGTTGTGGGCTTGGGTAAGTTTAGAGCTAATCGATAAACAACTAGTTCAACTTCTTTTAGTATTTTGAAAGGCCCAATATAAAAGGGTTTAAGCTTTTCTTTTTGTCCTTGAATTTTCATACCTCATTCGAATAGGTGTGGATATTTCTTTCGCATATCCTTTTTTTTGTTCCCAGGTGGCTTCTTCGCATATCCTTTTTTTTGTTCCCAGGTGGCTTCTTCAACCAGAGTGACTATGCCACAATACTTTTACCTATGGAATGACTTTATTTCGCAGGATTTGAACCTTTCTATCTAGAATCTGTGTTGGCTCTTCTTTGTACATAAGATCGGGTTTTAGATCGATGGTTGTATTGTTAGTACATGAGAAGGATATGGCATGTATTTCTTTAACATCGAGACGTGGAATATATCGTGCAATCTTAACAACTCCGGAGGCAGGGCTAATTTATATGCTATGTTCCCAATCTTTTTAATGATTTCATAGGGCCCATTGTAACGAGGGCTTAATTTTTTTTTTTCGAATCTCATTACTCCTTTCCATGGTGTTATCTTTAAGAATATATGATCCCCTACTTTAAACTCTAAGTCATGTCTCTGATTATCTGCATAACAATTTTATCTATTTTGAGATTGCTTTAATCTTTCTCGAATCAACTTTATCTTATCGGTAGTAATTTACACAATCTCAGGGCTGAGTAGCTTACTTTCTCTGACTTCTTCTTAACAAATTGGGCTTTGACATCTTCTGCCATACAATGCCTCATAAGAAGCCATTCCGATGGTCGATTAGAAACTATTGTTGTATGCAAACTCGATCAATGATAATTGTTCTTCCAAACTTCTAGCAAAATTCAGATAGCAAAATTCAGAAGACATGCTCTGAGCATGTCTTCTAAATTTTCAATTATCCTTTCTAACTGACCGTCGATTTGCAGATGAAGAGTTGTGCTAAATTTCAAGGTAGTGCCTAAGGCCTCTTGTAGACTTGGCTAAAATCTAGATGTAAAGTGCTGATCCCAATCTGATACTATTGAAACTAGCACCCCGTGTAGACGAATGATCTCGTCGATATAAAGTCATGTGAACCGGTCCATTTGGAACTTCATTTTTATCGGTAGGTAGTGTGTCAACTTGGTCAATCTATCAACAATTATCCAAATAGCATCGTTCTCCTTGGGCAATCGTGGCAACCTAGTTACAAAATCCATGGTGATATATTTCCACTTCCATTCAGGTATAGGTAACGGTTGTAATAGTCCGTCGACTTTTGGTGTTCAACCTTAATTTGTTGGCATATTAAACATTTTTTCACAAAGTTCGCCATGTCCTTCTTTATCCCACTCCACTAGTATGTTTTCTTTAAATTTTTATACATTTTTACACTCACAGGGTTCATAGTGCATGCTGAATTATAAGCTTCATCTAGAATTTGTCTCCTTAGCTCGTCATTGTTAGGCACATATAGTTTATGACCAAACCACAAGACATCATCTCGAAGCTCAAATTTTGTCTTTCCCTTAGCATTTAGCTTTACTCTTATCTTGTCCACTTGGCTATCTGATAGTCAAGCCACTCGAATCTAATCTAACAAAATCAGCCTTACACTAAGAGTTGCTAATAGGCCCCCATTTTCCCCTACCGTAAGGTTGGTCCCAAGCGATCGTATTTTAGAAAATGAACGACTAAGTACTATTTGAAGATGCGCTATATTCCCCGATGATTTCTCACTTAGGGCATTTGCTACCACGTTGGCTTTTCTTGGGTGATAACAAATTGTGCAATCATAATCCTTAATTAACCCCATCCACCTCCTTTGTTTCAAGTTCAACTCCATCTGAGTGAACTTATACATTTTTATTTCCATCAGCTAAAGTCTAGAGAAGGGGGGTAATCGGCCTGTTTACTTTGAAAATGTAAGAGCCGATTACCTGCATATAGATTCTTCTTAAGTCCTTCGTTGAGGTTTTGTTGGACAATGTAACTGCGGTTGGACGTCCTTCCTTATCCAGACCCATTTTCATTTGTCCAATGTCATCATCATATAGGCTCGCCACAACATGGTTAGCTGATGAAAGGAAATGCTTTCTGTTTGCCCAAACTACTTTGATATCTTGATCTTTCCAAAATACTATCTTGATCTTTCCCAAATACTAAACACTGGTGCAGTGTCGATGGTATTGCCATATATATATGAATCTAATCTCTTCTAAGTAACAAATTGTAAGCTGAACGAGAGTTTATCAAAAAGAAATGAGTAGTTAAGTTCTTACTTCCCACATTGAGATTGGCAATGATAATACCCCGAGATGATGTGATCTCTTCAACAAAATCTAATATACTTGCATTGAACGGCAATAGGTCTTGTTCAGTTTTACCAATTTTATTGAGCATGATCCTAGGCAACAAGTTTGCTGCGGAACCATTGTCCACTAAAAGCATGCTAATTGGTATCCCATCAATATGTCTAGCTATTTACAAAGGTTGGATATGCTGTGTCATCTCTTTTGATAGTCTTTCAAAAACAACACTCTGCGCAGGTTCACTTTCTTGTGTTTTTAGTATTAGAAGTGGATCATTTTCTTTCCTGTTGGGTTTTGGCAAAATCTCCACCACACCTCCCTATTCTTTGACGTCCCCCTCCATGGAAGAGGGCTGGCCTTCTTTCGCAATGAAATCTTCAAGCAAGAAAAATACCATGTTACAAATCATAGATTTTTTTCCTTTATTTGTGTGAACCAACCTGCTAGAGCTTGGATGGTTTTGAATCTTTCTAGGTATAGCCTCTTGAATCATCTTGGGTCTATACTTGAATATCAGGTTATGTCAAAATTGCACTATCTTTCTTCTCTTTCCAGCCAAATGCTTTTTAATTACCTCTGCTTCCTTAGCCCTTCGATCAGCCTGTCTTACTCTTTGCATTCTTCGTTTCTATGACCTGGATGGGGCTTTCTCCGATTGGGGGAACTTTGGGTGAACAACTCTTACCCATTGTCCTGGTGGTGATAACAGCAGTCTCACTGCCCTTGGTCTTTCTTGTCTGGTGTAGCTTTGAAAGACTGGCATTCTGCCCCCTGGGGCCTGCAGGCGCTGAAAAACCGACCGTCTTTCTTTCTTTATCTCTAGTCTTTTAAGCTGGTTCTATTCTTTGGCTTAGTTGCCTTCAGGTTCTTTTCATCCACACTCTTTACAAATGTAATGTTCTTGTGAGCAACTTCTCTTCCTTCTTGTGCGAATTATTTCATGATCCCACTAAACATTTTGAACAGAGACTATCTTGGAATCGTCTCCCTCATGCTGAATTGTGCTACTCATATCTTCTATCCTCTTAGTTTTTGCTTTGGGACAGCCTCCAGATCAATCATGACCATGTTTGTTGCCAATTGTTTTGTGAAAGGGTCTGTATCCACTCCTATTGCAGTCTTTTCTCTCTCGAAGAACCTAAACTCCCCCTTATCTATCCTATCCTGTATATCATTTCTAAAAGTAATACAATTATTTGTAGAATGATTCTAGGAGTTATGGTACTTACAATATTCTTTATTCTTAAGCTCCTCTGAGGTGGGATTTTATAACCTACCGAGAATCAGGACAATTTGTCCGCAAGTAATTGGTCAAAAATATGATCTGCCTTCCAATATTAAATGTATAAGTTCTTGTAATCTTTGGTGATGCCAAAGAACCGTGAGATTTGATTAGCTCAACTTTGGAAAAAGCTTTGCAAACATAACACTTATTGTTAATGATTTCAGCAACTGCTACCTTAGGATTGTATTGGGTCTCCAAAGTAGCCACAGTGTAGTGTAGATTGCGGCAATATATCCCCTTTGAGGCTATTTTCCTGTCTTGCTCCTTGCGTAGAATATACTTGTATTGTACTGCTTGGGCTGCTAGCTCAAATAAGTCTCTGAATACCATCCCTTCAAATTTCTTCCGAAGCTCGAAATCTAAGCCATTTTAAACTAATCTAATATATTTGGTCTCTAGAAGTATGACCTTACACTTAAATCTGGCTTTCTTGACCCTGGAGATATAAGCATCAATCGATTCTCCTAATAGTTGTGTGAGACCCTGAACCTTTTTTTTAGGTTGTTTATATATCTGATGTGTGTTTTTCAGTATATGAATAGTATCGATGCATGAGTTATGCTTTAAAGTTATAGAACATCATGTATAAATGTGTTATACGCTTTCTGGGGTTTGGTAGAGGCTTGTTTGGACCTTAAAAACCTATTTTGCCTAAAAAGCGTTAGAAAACACTCTGCCTAGCAGTTCGGTCGACTGAAGGGTGTGGCTCAGTTGACTGAACTGAAATTTTTGGGTTCGGTCGACTGAATTCAGGGGTTCGGTCGACTGAATAGTAGCTTTTTAGCGAGTTTATAAATATCCCAGGGGCTGAGATACTTTCATATTCTCTTTCTTCTCAGCTAAGAAACCCCTTTTCTCTGCCTTCTCTCTAGCTTTGAGGGCCCGGGGCTTGGTTTTGTGTTAGTTTCTTTGCGGATCCTTGACATCGGGGCCGAGGGCTTCACTTCCATCCGATCGAATTCTCGTTCTAACACCGTTCGATTTTGAGATGTCGAGTTCTTGACTCTCTGAGATAGGATTCTAGACCCTATTGCTGTATAAGGGTGATATATGTAATTATACGTGTTTACTGGGTAGAAAATATATCAAATGTGATTTTCATGTATAAACCTTAGTTTTTGGGTAAAAGTGGATTTTGACGCATTTTCTTGATTTTATACATGTTTCGGGTACGTGGTATCCGTAGTTTTCAAAAAGAAGGTTTGAAAATGAGGTGTTTTGAAAAAATGGTAAAAAATGTCTTTTTTGAAGATTTGGAGTTAACCCGCGGGGTTGAGTTTCACCTTTTAAACGTTTTGTTGGAAATAATTTTAGATCTCTATTTTGATAGATTGGATCTCTTTTATACATGTGTTGTATAAACTGTTTGTGAATTTTCGTAGTTGAACTACGGGTGGATTTTTAAATGTTCTCATAGATGTACTGTAACAGTGTGTGGTTTTGAGTTGGGCTTCTATTGCTTCTTAGTGGAAGTCCAAAAACGTGCGCAGAGGGGTTCGCTACGGTCCCTCGGGTTAATCCCCGTAAACGTGGTTTGGTTAGCTTCGTCCAACGGTCGTGGAAATCCGTAAAGAAGTACGTTGTCCCGTGAGTGGCTTTATTGTTGTAACACCATATAGAATTTGTCATTATCTAGCAGGCCTTAAGCGGTTCAGGACTAGGATAATGGACAGAAATCTACAGTTGTTACCTTTGTCTGTATGGCAGAGTCGGTACATAGTATTATATTTTATCTTTCTCCTCGGCTGAGTGGCCTAAGTGGAGCTTACTGTATTTTTACAGCTTTCCCTTAACTGTGGCATGATATCTATTAGGATGATATGCATAGTTTGAAAGATGAAAAATGTGAAATTTTATGAGATAAAATATTTTTGAGACTCATGTTAGTCTGATGAAAAACTGGTGGCTTTTGAAAGAAAAACCCTTTTTAGCTCCTATGGTTAAGCCCGTATGCTTATAATTGTATAGCATGCTTTACAATTTTATTGTCTATGTTCTATTGGATTTCGGCTCACAGTGTGGGATTTTGTTGTAAACCTTTTCAGGTGAGCATGAGAAGTTGACCCAAATTCCTGTGGTGGCGGAAGGCTAGTTGTAGTTTCCTATTTTAGGCATGTACTTACACATGTGACGCTTGTTTCAAAAGGCTGGTTTTGTACATCTTGAGGCGATATATTTATTCATGTATGAGAATGCATGTTTTTAGTTATGAGAGTTGAACTGTGGAAATTTTTATTCAAATGATGTATATTTTTGAGTTGATGATTTTCCAACTGTAAATTTTATTTTCTCAAATGGTAATTTAGGTGGGTTTTTGCGTGATCCTAGTGTTTGGGCATGTGACAAGTTGGTACATCCTAGATAAATCTACCATGATAATCTCTAACTCTGTTCTATATAATTGTTGGTGGAACAATTCTTCCAATTGAGGCCAACTCCAAATTGAGTTTGGTGGTAAATTTATATACCAAGTAAAGGCTGTACCAGTTAAGGAATTAGCAAACAGCCTGAGCCTTAGAAAATCATTACCGCCTACTTTCCCACATTGGATAGTGAATCTGGCCATGTACTCGACTATGAAATAGTGATCTTCTCCTGAGAATATCATGAACTCTGTAATCTATATCCTCTAGAAAATTTATACATCTTGTCAATAGCATATGGATATGGTTTTCAATAAATTGTCCTGCCAATTCTCCTAAAGGTCGGCCCAAACTGTTGTTGCGCAATGCCAATAACTTGTTCCCTATTGTAAGGAATATTCGGCTGTTGCGGCGGATGATTGAAGTTTTCAAAGTTTAATGGAGGTTGTCCCCCGAGCTCTTGATTAGGGCTAACAAACAACGGATTGGGATCTCTCCAAGGGCTCACCATTTGTCATGTAGGAGGCACAACGAATCATTAATTATTACCATTCCCCTTATTTGACCTACCTCTCCCTAAGGTTCCCATTTGGTCTCCATTATACCCCCCGAGCGTCGAGCTGTTAGAAAATGATCTAGGATGAGAGAACGAAGGGATTCGAGGAATTGAAGAAAGTTGTCCCACCATCTGTTGGTTTGCTACTCCACTATGTTATGTAGGAATGGACATTATCACCTTTCGTTGATTAAAATTCATCATTTGTCTAATTGTTTGGGTTAGGCCGTGTATTGGTGTCGTTAGGGATTGTGATAACTACTTGTTGGATTCTTAAAAGTATCCTTTTAAAGTTTCGATTATGCTTTGTAAATGGTGTGTCTCCTCATCAGAACCTTCTGGTGACGAATTTTCAGTATTCTAACCAATAGCAGCTTTTCCCCGACCTCTCCCAGCCATTTTGCATCTTGCTGATACTTGTGTCCCACCAAGCGTGCCAAAAAATTGTTGGCGTTCACGCTGAAAATCTTTCAGCACTTAATGGTGTGGTGCGAGCGTGCCAAGACAAATGCGTCCAATTGTGTTTGAAATTGTGCCAACCTAACTCTAAATTAGGCCGAATTGTAGGTAACTCGAAGCAAACAGCTACTGGCTCGATTCTTGCCTCAATAAAGAGTACTTCTAACAATTTCAAGTGTCTTTTGAATAAAATGAATAAAACTTACAAGATGAATGAACTAAAATTATTACTGAATTAAAAATACTGTAGATTGACTTAAATAATTGAAACAACAACTAATGTTACTTCGAAATAAAGGCAAAAATCAAATCTAATCCTATAAACTGAAACGAAACAAGGATGAACTAATGGAATTAGACTAGAAATGAAAAGATATGCGAATACAATATAATAAGCTCTGGGTTTTAATATGTGATGGATGTGTTCGATGAGCTCACTCTTGGTCGTTCCTGCTCCTTATAATCAACAGCATAATCAAATGTTCTGATTATCTCCACTTTTCACTCCAACGACCAATTCTTCTTTTGACTCATTTTTTAGATGACATGTGTCACTTATTCCTGCTTCTTTGCCATTAGTTTCTCTTATCCATTCTCAAGCAATTGAAAGCTTTTTATCCTGCCATGTGTCCTATCCCCATTCAGTCCATCTTTAATATGCAGCTTTGGACTCTATCTATAACTGCTTTTCATTTATTTTAAATTCTCGTTGTCACCTTTCTAGGGATGTAGTTGTATTATTATGAATTTCAAATTCCAACCCAAATAATTTATTTTTTTTAAAAAATATCTCTAATTTAAACAAGTTTATTTATAATACTAATATTCTTCTAACTAATACGTTCACATGTATATTCACTTGGAGCTCTTTAAATTCTATGCTTATTTGACATGATGGCTCTCATATCTTTTCAGATATGGGGCTATGAATTCTCTTTTTGTAATTAAATACACAAATCTCAATATATAATTTTACTATTGAGAATGCGCTTTGGGGATGGCCAATTTTATTTAGGGGCTGGACTTCTTTCTGTTTCTTAATCGATTATCGGTTCAGTTTAGTTAATTTTTAATTTAAAATAAATTTTTTTAAATGATTCAAGTAGTTTAATTTTACTGTTTTTAGTGTGCATAAACAATAACTTTCGTGTCCAAAAATCATGATAAAAAATTGAATGAACAAATTAAATTTTTATTGAATTTGTAAATAGATTACAATCTCTGATAAATTTTTAAATAAAAAATATATAAATACTCTTATTCTTCTCTTCAAATGTTGACTCGAGAGTTTGACAGCGTGTTCTCGAATTAAAATACGAAATATCCTCTGAGTTTGGCT
>JAULJZ010016233.1:0-16055 GCA_032270985.1 Heliamphora pulchella | reverse complement strand
CCTCATCTTTTAATTATTGCATTGATTATATTCTTGCATATCTTTTCATATTGCAATATTAAAAGATTTCTAAAAAGACTTTAACCTACTGTTAAAATAGAAAAGACCCAATTCACCCCCCCTCTTGGATTGCCTAGATCTAACATCCTTGATTTAGGATATCTATATGTCAAAATTTAGATTTTTAAGGCTTTTTGCTGTATTAGGGGCAAAATGGTCATTTTACCCTATTTATGAGGATTTTTTATTTTTAATTCATTATTTCATGATATTTACTTCATTTATAATTTTGGGAAACTCTTCGGGTGATAAGGTTTTGTTGCCTGAGTTTTGGACCTTTTTAGAGTTTTCGGGCCGAACTTAGGGTTTTCGATTCGAGTTAAGTTTTTGAACTTCTTCTAATTCTATAGTCTCGTGGACTATCCATCACTAACACTTAGGGTTTGAGTTGTGTTTTTACATGGGTCGTTATTAACCGGGTTATCGCAACTAGGGTCTGTACCAGGTTGTTACATGTGCATTTAGCACTTGAGGCAAAAACTTTTCAAAATAAATCAGGGCATATAGCCAATGTCACAATATTTTCAAATATTTAAATTTTCAAATATTCCAATTCAATCAATCACGGTACCAACCCTAAGGTTCAATTTTTATTCTTTTCTTAAAATAAAATGGTAAATCCCGTAAAATCCAACCCAATGATGACGTGATATGACATATGCAACTACTATTTACAATTTACAAGTATAAATTTATTATATCTTGGGCTAAAATGACATATGTATATACTTTGCATAGAATTGTAAAATTATGAGTATGGAGTATAAGTATACGAAGCACAAGCCATAATTCATGAGACGTAGATTCAACCTAGCGGTATATATTCAATTCATTAATTAACCATTTTTCTACACCAATCATTCAAAATAATTTATTTAAAGTCCATATCTCTAAGTCCCACAATGTGATATGTCACTAATACATTTAGCCAAATTAAGGTAAATATTCAAGTGTCAAATTAAACATCATAACAGTGTTTTGGGATACCTAGACATGGAGTTAAGTTCTGAATGTTGGACACCACTTAGATAAAATTATTTTTTACAATTTTTATATTTATCACTAAGGTCAGATCCTAGGGTAAATAGGTCATTTATATCATTTAAGAGAAAATCATTCAGAACTTTATAGAGAAAAATACAAAATTTGGGCCTCAGTTGGTCTTAGTTTTGGGGTATGAAATCAAGGGTTTTGGATATGATTTTTGGGTATGTTTTAGTTTAAGTTGTTTCCTATAAGTTTCATGTTTTGTGTTAATACTAGTTGTTTGTAACAAGTTGACGATTTTGGCCATTTTATAAAATGAGTTCAGTCAGCATTAAAAGGTTCAGCAGAACCTATTTTTTATAGAGAATGCACAAGACCTTTGGGTGACCATTCAAGGGTATATAGGGCTAATTTTTTTTCAGTAAATATTTTGATATGTAATCTACATTTATCATGAAAACCACCTTTGGGTTTGGCCATTGAAAACATAGGTTTCTGGTCTTTCAAAAACATGTGACAGAGAGCTCTATCAGTCATAGAATTGCAATAGTGACTTTGAGAAGGGTTTGGACATATCAAAACTTCATATTTTAGGCTACTTTTTGGTGGATAGCAAGATAAACATGATTTTTACAAATTTTATGTTTTGACCTAAGCTCGATTTTCATTCTAACCTACGATTTTCATGTTTGCAAATCAGGGTAGTCAAAATCTAACACTCTTTAGTAAAAATAGTGTATCTCGAGTTTTACTCAATAAAATCACTTCAAATCAATTTTGTATGAAAGGCAACTTAAAAATATAGACCGGGACATAAAAATCACGCTTAGGTCATTTTTTTACAATTATTTATGATAGTTCAAATTTCATGGTAGAAAGTTGGAACACCCAGAATATCAGGTCCTTTAGGGTTTTGGTGCCTTATCTTAAGATATGTTTAGATTTAGCTTATTTTCTTTGTATGTATGTACTTTATATTTACATATCAAAGTTTCAGAACATATACAAGTCATTAAACTCAAAAATAACTACAAGCAATCATATCTAACAATCAATCAAACATAAATAGCCCCTATTTTGGCTCTACGACGTCTTTTTGATAAATTTCTAAATTTTTATTCTTAGAGCTGTTTATAGAGATAGGTTGAGAGATAATTTATAAGAGAATAAAAGAGGATTTTAGGAATTTTACTTACATGTTTGAGGGCCAAAAGAGTAAAAATTGGCTTATAGGACTTGACTTTATGCTCCTTGGTCTTCAAAGACTACTTTGCTCCTCCTCATCTTGGTTCCTTCTTCTCTCTTCTTCTTTCTTTCTCTTTCTTCTCCAGAAAACTTGGAGTATTTTCTGGTGCTCTCTCACTCTCTCAACCGAAAATACATATAGAGGAGAAGGGGTGTTTAGTTGCATTTTATAGAGAAAGTTAATAGTGGGAGTAATTATGATTATAAATCAAATTTTTGATTTTTCTTAATTCTTATTGGTTGCATGGGAGGTGGAGCTCTTAACAAGATATTTGAGATCTGAATTTTCTAAAATATCATATGGGAATTTGGCCAAGGGGCTATTTGGTTAGTTTTTGTGCTTAAATTTTGCTTCAAGTGCTTATTTGGTGGTATTTTGGCACTACATTGTTCAAAAAAGTATTTTTAAAATTGATTAGATATAGCTTTTTAGTTTTCTAACTTACTAAAATGAATTATTTTAGTGTTATTATTATTATTATTATTATTATAATTTATAAAAATATTGACAACAATCAATTGTTTAAATGTAGGCAATTAAGTCACTTTAAGTTATTTTAACGAGATGTGATTTTTTTGGCTTATTTAAGTATGCAAGAATTTTAATAATTATTTGTTTGCTTTTGTTAGCCTCTAATATTATATTATTATGTATACTACTTGTTTAAAAATTCTTAAGTCATAATAATACTTGATTTGTACAATTTATTCTCATTTATGGGCTTAAAAAGGCAAAAAGTAACTTCTTATGCACTAATCCCAATGTGGCCAGCCATGCAAGAAAATTTTTGTTATTTTTATTATTATTTTATCTTTTATTATTTAATTGTATCTAAATATCTAATTTAGAGTGTCTATTTGTCAAAATTTGAGTTTTTAAGACTTTGCTATACTAGGGACAAAATGGTCATTTTACTCTAATTATGAAATTTTTTAATTTTCAACCTTATATTTCATGTTATTTACTTTATTTAGGATGTTAGAAGTCTTCTCTGAATATTAGGACTTTGTCTATTGACTATTTAGTCTTTTTTAAGGTTTTCGGATCGAATTAAGATTTTGGGTTGAGTTAGGGTTTCTATCCTTCTAGCGACCAAAGATCTCGTCGACTAATCGTCGCTAATATTACGGTTTAGGCTTAATATATTTGGGACATACTTAAAAGTTCTTTTGGGCATAAATTCATAGGCTATAATTATAATTCTTCTTGGGCTAAATTAATTGGGCTTAATTAAAAGAATTAGGCTTTGTAATTTTATTTGGGCCCTTTTTCTAATCTTTTCATGATCCATGATTTTTTTGGGTCAAGTTGTAGGATTGTGATCCTATGATTTTATGTGGTTGTAGGGTTTTAAATTTTTTGATATTAACTGTGCTCTAGGGTTCGGGGTTTAAATCTTGTGTCTCATGGTTTCATTCCTGTTTGATTAAAAAAATGTGTAAAATTTTACTTGGGCTCAGTTTGTCTTTTTTTTGTAATTTCTCTATCTTATTGGACTAACTTATAATTTTATAATTCTTTATGATTTTTGATTTTTAGATTTCTGTATTAAGATAACTTAATATTCTGTAGGATTTTACTTTGAATCTTAGGATTTTGTTCCCATCCTAACCTAATTTTAGGGTTCTAGTCTTTGTGAATTTTCGTCGCTAATTCCCGTAATCTAAAATCGGATACTTTTATTTATTTATTTATGAGTTAGTGTCTGTTGTAGAAAATGGATGAGGATTACCTCGGAGACTTTCGTACAGATAGAGAGAATTAAGGGACTTGCGTGTAATTTGTTAGGACTAAGATTGTTAATGACTTCTAAAGTGATTATAGGAGAATTTTATGGTATTTTCGTAATAAGTGTGTCGCTTAGCATAGATTTATCAATTGTGGGGTGTCTTGGGTTAAAAGTGTAATTATTTAAAAGTTTGGAGTTAAATGTGCAATTATTGAAAATTATAGAATATTAAGTTTTTTTTTTACGTATGTTTTCTTCTTAATTATTGAGTTGACACTTATCTTTTCTATTTATTGAATTTAGAGCCTTAATAATTGTGAACATCTTCATATTGGGTCATTTATAAAATTTTGTTATTATTTTTAACCAAATTGTAATTTTCCTCTCTTATGGGGTTTTAGGGTTTTTGGTTTTATTGATTTTTGAGTTATTTGATGGTTCTTTTTTATTAAGATATATCTTTATACTTTAGAATTTTGGTTCTAAGATCCGATTCTAGGCTAAATCCTTTGAGACTCTCAATCTTGATCTAACCCTAGTATGAAAATCTAGTTTCGTTTGATTTAACGTTATTAATTCAAAGGCTTAAAAATCGGGTCATTACAATCTACCCCCCTTAAAATAAATTTCGTCCCCGAAATTTTCAAGTGTGCCTTTCTCTCAAAAGTTCCATTGTTGAATTATTCGCATAGTGCTATTGTTGAATTATTGATTTTTGAGTTATTTGATGATTCTTTTTGATTAAAATATATCTTTATACTTTAGGAATTTGGTTACAAGATTCGATTCTAGGCTAAATCCTTTGAGACTCTTAATCTTGATCTAACCCTAATATGAAAATCTAATTTTGGTTGATTTAACGTCATTAATCCATATGCTTCAAAATCGGGTCATTACAATCTACTCTCCTTAAAACAAATTTCGTCCCCAAAATTTTCAAGCGTGCCTTTCTCTCAAAAGTGCTATTGTTGAATTATTCGCATAGTGCCATTATATTCTCAGCGTAACTCTTGTGTCTATTCTCGGCTGTGGCACGACGTTGATGGATCGGCTTGATTTTCCTGGTTGTCTCATTTGCATGGTCTGGCCTTAACAGGATGATCTTCCCACTATTTGATGTTCAAGTTTGTCTTGTCGGCACGTAGAGTTTCAGGTGCCTCTTCCACTATCTGGATCTTTCTCTTATTGGTAGCCAATCTAGGGCAAAGCGAACGTGATGAGGAAGGATGGTTGGTGGTAATAGTCTAGTTCTGCAAGTCTGTTGTCATTTAGTACGAGATCCCATCTGTTGTCCCAATTGTTGTTCTTTCCAGCTAGCTTGTGAGTACGGCTTGATAAAAACGAATCACCTCCATGATTTCCCGTTACTAGAATTACTTTTCTTTTGGTTCCAAATCCTCCTTGAATCTGCCAATTCTAATTTAGCTACTAGTGCTTTTCGTATGACTTGTGCATAAGTGGGAAGCTGCATGCTGACGATTCTTTCCCGAATTGATGGCTCCAGACTCCACCCAATCTTTCGTGCTTTCGAGTCTTTGTCTGGTATAATGGCTGCAACAAAGCAACTCAACTCCTCGAAGTGGTTAGCGTACTGGGTTACCGTCATCGATCCTTATTTAAGTTCTAGGAATTCTCTGATCTGTTGCTAACGGAGGGGAGCAGGAAAATACTTCTCCAAAAATAACCCTTCGAACTGATCCGATATTAAGGCTGCCACGTCTTTGGTGTTGTTAATCATAGACCACCAACGGTCCGCTTTTCCTTCAAATAGGTGAGCTACTAATGCTACCCGATCTGTCTCAACTTGAACTCCCATTGAGTTGAATAACTCCTTGATGGCCCTCAGCAACTCCTTGGCCACTTTTGGTTCTACTCCACCTCTAAATGTAGGGGCTCGTTGTCTTTCAAGCTCTGATAAGAACCACGCTCTATCACGCACATGGGGACAGTTAATACTGGTGGCAAGCTCTTGTAAAACTTGGGCTAATACAGGTGCTTCATCATCTATGGGTCCACTAGTTTGTTAGTGGTGGTTTGGTCGTCTACCAGTCATTCAAAAAAAAAGGAGAGTCTTATGATTTAGGGGTTGTTTCAATTCTTGATTATTTTCACATTTTGGGATCTTGTAGAGTTAAGTTTGAGATTATTTTAGCAAGCATTAAGTGTAAGACAATACTTGTATTTCATGTCATTCAAGCTTGGGTGCATAGTCAATATAAGGTTTCAAAAAGGTTCACAAAATACACATACAACATTGAAAGAAAAGAAAAGATTCAACGCGGAGCTTGCTAGGGCCTATCTAGAATAGAAGCAGGTAAAAACATCAGATGACTGCCTTGTGCTCCCATAGGTTATAGAGTTTCTTCTAGCTCCTGACGCTTGATTCTAGCATGTTGGTACGTAGGGTTTGAGGGTCTCCTCCTATGACTTGTTCGTTTACCAGCTAGTTAATTGTTCGAGGGTAAACTAAACATGACAATAGGTATGGCAGTGGTGATTATCTAGTCTTGCAACTCGTCGTTTCTTAGTGGTTAAATATTCATCAGATTCCAAACGTTCATTGTCGTGTTCAAGATTCTTCGTTCCTAGAAAGTGAAGGCAGAATTCGGATTCTAATGTTTGATGAGAAGGTCAGCGTATGTATCGATGCGTGTGGATGAACTTCCTTTTCTCGCATAGTAAGTCGAATGTCTTAAGCTTTGACGTTGCCTCTCGTCGTTGCCTCTCGTCTTTCAGATAGGTGGGTTAGCTACGAACTGGTCTAGAAAAGTTCAAACTTTGTCAAGTGGTGATGTCGTAGGTTCCTCGGTGCAAAACTATCGTCTTTGACTGTAGATCCTTGATGTCATAGTTCAATCCGTTGGAGCCTCTGAATGAGAGGTAATATCCTGATAACTACCATTACTCGCCTATCTATTCGGTAATATTTTGAAGGTCAACCGAGAACAGACAAAAACATACGTAGGGTTTAATAAGGATAATCAGCTCAATTTTACTAGTCTCAAGGCAGGTGATCGTAAGGCAATGAATGAGTAAGCATTTAACTGAGGATCTTGAATGACATACTAAGCTGCATGAGATACAGTTGGGCCTAAGGCGGCTAAGGGAAGGCGAACAAGTTCTTTATCGAGATTCAACGAGAAAAATTTTCTAAGATGGTTCAAAAGATGGATTAGGTTAGGTCAAGGGGGTTATAGTTAAAGCAATCATCGTTGATCCAGATTAAGAGGTCGATTGAGGCTTAGATGCATTAGAGATAAGAGATTAACAATTAATGAACATTACAAAATGGGATGTTCTCGAGACCAATCTGTACAACATCATACATTGACAAAAGATATGTTTAAGCAATGGGTAGTTAAACAAGATATTTGTCCTGAAGTTACGTCGATTTAACATACTTCAATTCAAGCATCCAAGTGGACTCCCCATGTTAGGATTTCAAGAATTCACAAAATTACATTAGCCGGGTGTAGCATTGAAGTCAGAGGAAGATGGATGGTGGCAGAGGATCTTAGCAATGTCGAATATTCAGGGCTAAAAGAATGATATTGAGTTCTACGAATAAAGAGTTAGTTCAACGATGATGACTTGAATTGAAGGACAATCAAATACGAATACTAGTCATCATCTAAGCATGGCTCAACAATGAAAATTCAAAGATAAGGATATTTTCTAGGATGAAATTCCCGATAAAGTTACTAACAAGACTTGGGTGCGGAAGGGTTACCTATGCACGACACTAGACAACATTGCTGAGAACCAGTGTTATTAGAAGGAAGGATAAACAAAGAATTTCAACCTGATATTAAAGTTGATACAAAGGCTTAGGGTAAACGAGAAAAGAACTTATAAGGATGAAGTTACGAGGTTCTGACGGTGGCTCTCAATACAATATCTAAAACATTTCCTAATGCGTACTCCCATCTACCCCCCTTAAAATAAGATAACTCGTTGCACGAATCTTTGATTTTCGATCTCGATGCCCTTACTCATCCTTCGCACGTAGATTCTCCGTTGCTTCTGATCCTAGTAATGTTCTAACACGGCTCGCTATAAGACGTAGGCATAGTAGATTTTAGTTCTTATAATGTATAGATGATCATTATATTTAATACAACGCACCCTACAGAGCTTCTACGTGACAGAACGCATGATTTTTCATAACCCAAGACCTGAAGGTTCACTAAACCTAAGCACTTATACCAACTGTGACGCCCTGTCCTCCGGGCATGTCGGGACATACATAAGTATAGATAAGGGGAATATTCTAACTATTCATTCATATTTAGATATCATAAATATTACATCATTAATAGTTTTGAACTGATCAAAAATACATAACATTTACAGTTTCTCAAAAGATTCAACCAAAAATTACAATGAGCCCGTGGAACCTGAACAAAAGAACAAAAGGGTGAACTTTAAATTTTTCAGCTAACATTGTCGGGGTCGGCTAGTTCCTGTCACTCACCTTGTTCTTCAAAACCTTCCTCTCCCTCGGGTGCGACTTCCTCAAGAAGTTCTTCCTCCTCACCTGTGGCACGAATGCCATGAGATAAAGCCCAAAAGAAAACTCCCTAAACCTTCTAATCAAACTCACAACAAAATATTTTATAACACATCATATAACACCCAGTACAATTTATAGTCAAGTAGACTGACAAATTTTACAATTACGACAAGGTAAACATATATAAGAACAAGTATACATGTGCGTGATGCAAATGAAAGTGATGCAACCAATTTTATTTTTTAATCCAATTTAACTTAAGTTATTCTATGTTCTCCCAAACTGAGGTGAATCATCTTAAACCCCATGATCCCAAATATGCTGACCATGTCTACAGACCGATAAAGAGCGTTTCTTAAGCTACGGAATGACTACGTAGTGGACTAAGTGTCCAGCGGGATCATCACTGACGACAAGAGCGTGGACAAGTCAACACTTAAATTCTCGACTCTTAGGTCAAGATCAAATGCGAGATCGCGAAATCTAACTCCTATTATTACGCCACACGGACCGCCTTCACCAAAACACAAATATCATAATAATGTGCATTTAGCACTTGGGGCAAAAACTTTTCAAAACAAATCAGGGCATATAGCCAATATTACAAATATTTTCAAATATCTAAATTTTCAAATATTTCAATTCCATCAATCACGGACCAACCCTAAAGTTCAATTTTTATTCTTTTCTTAAAATAAAATGGTGAACCCTGTAAAACCCAACCCAATGATGATGTGATATGACATATGCAACTGCTATTTACAATTTATAGGTATAAATTGATCATAGCTTGGGCTAAAATGATATATGTATTTACTTTGCATGGAATTGTAAAATTATGAGCATGGAGTACAAGTATACGAAACACAAGTCATAATTCATGAAACGTAGATTCAACCTAGCGACATGAATTCTATTAATCAATTAACCATTTTCCTACACCAATCATTCAACATAATTCATTTGAAGTCCATATCTCTAAGTTCCACAATGTGATATGTCATTTATACACTTACCCAAATTAAGGTAAATGTTCAAGTGTCAAATTAAATATAATAATAGTGTTTTGGGATACCTAGACATGGAGTTAAGTTTTGAATTTTGGATACCACTTAGATAAAATTATTTTCTGCAACTTTTATATTTATTACTAAGGTCAGATCTTAGGGTAAATGGGTCATTTATATTATTTAAGAGAAAATCATTCAGCACTTTACAGAGAAAAATACAGAATTTGGGCCTTAGTTGGTCTCGATTTTGGAGCATCAAATCAAGGGCTATGGGTCTGATATTTGGGTATGTTCTAGTTTAAGCTGTCCCCTACAAGTTTTAGATTTTGTGCTATGGTTATTTGTCTGGAACAAGTTGACGATTTTTTTCTTTTTATATAATGGGTTCAGTCAGCATTAAAAGGTTCAACAGAACCTGTTTTTAACAGAGAATGCACAAAATCTTTTGGGGATCATCCGAGGGTATATAGGAGTAATTTTTGGTCAGTAAATAGTTTAATATGTTAACTACATTTATCATGAAACCACCTTTGAGTTTGGCCATTGAAAACATAGGTTTCTGATTTTTCAAAAACATGTGACAAAGAGCTCTATCAGTCACAAAATTGCAATAGTGACTTTGAGAAGAGTTTTGACCTATCAAAACTTCATATTTTAGGCTCCTTTTTTGAGGACAGAAAGATAAACATGGTTTCTACAAGTTTCATGTTTTCACCTAAGCTCGGTTCTCATTATAACCTAGAATTTTTATGTTTGCAAATCAGGGTGGTTAAAATCTAACACTCTTTAGTAAAAATGGTGTATCTTGAGTTTTACTCAATGAAATCACTTCAAACCAATTTTGCATGAAAGATAACGTAAAAATCTATATCTGGACATAAAAATCACGCTTATATTATTTTTCTACAATTAGTTATAATAGTTCAAAGTTCATGGTAGAACACCCAGAAAATCAGGCTATTTAGGATTTTGGTGCCTTAACTCAAGATATGTTTAGATTTAACTTCTTTTCTTTGTCTGCATGTACTTTATACTTACATATCAAAGTTTCAGAATGGATACAAGTCATTAACCTAAAAAATAACCACATGCAACCATATCCAATAATCAATCAAACATAAACAGCCCATATTTTGGCTTTACAACGCTTTTTTGATAAATTTTTAAATTTTTATTCCTAGAGGTGTTTATAGAGATGGGTTGATGGATATTTTGTAAGAGAATAACAGAAAATTTTAGGAAGTTTACTTACATGTTTGAGGGTCTAATGAGTGAAAATTAATTTATAGGACTTGGCTTTATGCTCCTTGGTCTTCAAAGATCACCTTGTTTCTCCTCCTCTTAGTTCCTCCTTCTCTCTTCTTCTTTCTTCTTTTTTCCTCTCTAGAAAACTTGAAGTATTTTCTGGTGCTCTCTCACTCTCTCAATTGAAAATACATATAGAGGAGAAGGGGTGTTTGGTTGCATTTCATAAAGAAAGTTAATGATGGGAGTAATTATGATTATAAACTAAATTTTTGATTTTTCTTAATTCTCATTAGTTGCATGGGAGGTGGAGCTTTTAACAAGATATTTGAGATCTGGATTTTCAGAAATATCAGATGGGAATTTGGAAAAGGGGCTGTTTGGTTGGTTTTTTTACTTAAATTTTGCTTTCAGTGCTTTTTTAGTGGTATTTTGGCATTTCATTCTTTAAGAAAGTATTTTTAAAATTAGTTTGATGTATTTTTTTGATTTTATAACTTATTAAAATAAATTATTTTAGTGTTATTATTATTATTATAATTTATAAAAATATTGGCAATAATCAATTGTTTAAATGTAGACAATTAAGTAAATTTAAGCTATTTTGACTAGATGTAATTTTTTGATTTATTTAAGTGTGCAAGATCTTTAATAATGATTTATTTATTTTTGTTATCCTATAATATTATATTATTAAGTATACTATTTGTTTGAAAAATCTTGAGTCATAATAATACTTGATTTGTACAATTTTTTTTCATTTTTGGGCTTAAAAAGGCAGAAAGTAACTTTTTATAAACTAATCCCAATGTGGTTGGCCATGTAAGGACATTTTTGTCATTTTTATTGTTATTTTGTCTTTTATTATTTAATTGTATCTAAATATCTGATTTAGGGTGTCCATTTGTCAAAATTTGAATTTTTAAAATGTTTTGCTATACTAAGGATAAAATGGTAATTTTACCCTAATTATGAAAATTTTTTATTTTTAACCATATATTTTATACCATTTACTTAATTTAGGATGTTAGGAGTCTTCTCTGAGTATTAGAGTTTTTCCTCTTGAGTATTTTATCTTCTTTAGAGTTTCTGGATCGAATTAGAGTTTCGAATTGAGTTAGGGTTTTCATCCTTTTAGCGACCTAAGATCTCGTCGGCTAACCGTCGCTAATACTATGGTTTAGGCTTAAGAAATTTGGGCCATACTTAAAAATTCTTTTGGATTTAAATTCATGGGTTATAATTATAATTCTTCTTGGGATAAATTAGTTGGGTTTTGTAATTTTATTTGGGTCCTATTTCTAATCTTTTTCATAATCTATGATTTTCTTGCGTCAAGTTGTAGGATTGTGATCCTATGATTTTATATGGTTGTAGGATTTTAAATTTTTTGATACCAACTGTCCTAAAAGGTTCGGGGTTGAAATATTGTGTCTTAAGGTTTCATTCTTGTTTGATTAAAAGAATGTGTAAAATTACACTTGGGTTCAGTTTGTCTTTTTTTTTTTAATTTTTTTATCTTTTTGGACTAACATATAATTTTATGATTATTTATGAATTTTGATTTTTAGATTTCAGTATTAGATAACTTAATATTCTGTAGGGTTTTATTTGAATCTTAAGGTTTTATTCTCGTCCTAACCCAATTTTGGGGTCCTAACCCTTGTGGGTTTTCCTCGCTAATTTCCGTAATCTGAAATCGGATACTTTTATAGATTTATTCATGAGTTAGTATCTGTTGTAGAAAATGGATGAGAATTATGTCGGAGACTTTCGTACAGATAGAGAGAATTAAGGGACTTGCGTGTAATTTGTTAGGACTAAGATTGTTGATAACTTCTAGAGTGATTATAGGAGAATTTTATGGTGTTTTCATAATAGGTATGTAGTTTAGCATGAATTTACCAATTGTGGGATGTCTTGGGTTAAAAGTGTAATTATTTAAAATTTTGAGATTAAATTTGCAATTTATTGAAAATTATAGAATATTAGGTTTTTTTTTTTACGTATATTTTCTTCTTAATTATTGAGTTGACACTTAACTTTCCTATTCTTTGAACTTAGAGCCTTATTAATTGTGAACGTCTTCATATTGGGTCATTTATGAAATTTTGTTATTGTTTTGGACCAAATTGTAGTTTATCTCTCTCTTATGGGGTTCTAGGATTTTTGGTTTTGTTGATTTTTGAGTTATTCGATTGTTCTTTTTGATTAAGATATATCTTTATACTTTACGATTTTGGTTCCGAGATCCGATTCTAGGCTAAATTCTTTTAGACTCTTAATTTTGATCTAACTCTAATATGAAAATCTAGTTTTGATTAATTTAACGTTATTAATCCATAGGCTTAAAAATCGGGTCATTACATATATATAAGGGTAAAATTATTTACTTCGAACAAAAAATAAAAAAATTAATTTTTTATCAAACTAATTAATTTTAAAAAAATTAGTATAAAATTTAAGTTACCAAACAATCTACTTTGAACCCAATTTAGTTGTTTGGCTAAAAACGTAAAAAAAATAAAAAAAATAACTTTTAATCTAGTTGCCAATCAAGGTCTCAATTATATAGTGAAAAACATTCATCGTAGAATAATGTGGATTTATTTTTGTCAAGTAGATAAGAAATAAAAGTAACATATTTAGCCTTCATTTGGTTACCGACTTTAAGTCAACTTTAAGACAGCTTTTTGGCTTTGGTCTTAAAGCCCAAAGAGTCAAAAAAATATTATTTTTCAACCTTCAGTTTTTAACCAATTTGCTTTTAGATTTTTTGACTTTTTTCAATTTTAGCTTTCTGCATATAAAATTACACAAATTATATCCCAATTCATTTAGGCTGAAGGATAACCATAAAATTTTACATTGAACTTATTTGACTTTTTTGATTGCTTAAAAATCATTATTTTTTCAATCAAACAAAATTTTTAATTTTTTTAACTTAAAATAGTTTTAAACTAAAAATTCAACTAAAAATTAAATTACCAAACAAAAACTTAAATTTTTATTTATAAAAAATTTAACTTAAACAATGACATAAATCACGTGTTATGCCGAGATTACCTAATAATTTTACTTGTATGGACAGGGTAATAATTTTCTCTTCTACAGACTTACTAGTCCATAGACTTACTAGTCCAGTTCATTTTAGGCTCATAATTCATTTTGCAAATTCGAGTTATATTTATTGTTCTAGCTGTTCAAAAAATCAAATCGATCGAATAAACGGTATTCAAATTTTATAATTAATTTTTTAATAAAAATATATTTTATTACAATTAAAAACTTCTCACAAAAAAGATAAAATATATAAACCTAAACATGAAAAAACTAAAAAATGAAAATACTTTGATAAAAAAGCTTTAAGGCATGTTTGGGATAGTTTTTAAATTGACTTTTTTTGCTAAAAAATCGGTTTTTAAGTTGCAGTGTTTAATTTTTTTTAAAAAAAAGCTAACTTCTTTTAAAAGTAATTATGATATTTTAAATTTAATTACTTTGCCGACACATTAAAATGTGTTGCTAATGGCAAATCTTTGTCCACATTAAAGTATTATATTATAGTTTTCAATCCAGATTCCTTTTTTCATTTTTTTTTGTCAATTTTTTTTGGTCATTTTTTGGACCGTCATTTTTTGTCAAATTATTGTTCTTTCAGAAATGCACAATATAAAAATTCATCTCACATATATTCAATCCAAATCAAACCCAACTCATATATCCAATTTTGAAGAGTAATTAACACCAAATATCTCAAATTATAATCATTAATTCCAAAATGTAAGTATCAATCAAAAAGTAATCTCAAATTGAAGTGCATTCAAAAGGAAAGAACCAAATTCAAGTATAGTAAAATCCATAAGCTAGTTATCTAAATATCCAAAAATTAATCCAATCATAAAGTTACTCGAATTCTACTTAGAGAGGAGAAGCAGCATCATGTCCTTCACTTAATGTGTCATCGCCGCTTTCGTTATTCGGAACTAAGCCTAGAATGCTAGCCGGATCAACCCCTGCTTTTACCGCTAATACTTGCAAAACATTTTGAAATGTTGTCATGGTCTTTTCATAATTATTTATTTTTTTTCGCAAAGCAACTACTTCAGGATCAGGCTATTTAGGTTGTGTGTCATATGAACCGGTATTCTTGCGAGTCTCATAGCCCTTGAAGAAAGTCGACCTCTTTCCAAACACCTGCATAAAGATTTGTTCTTCGGATAACGGATTGGTAATATCAGGCTGCGATTGCTCAACAATCTTTGAAAGCATTTCATCTTGTAATATTTAAAATTCATAAATCTTATTGTACAGTTATATACTAGAAATAATTTATAATCCATTCTATAAACTCGAGAATTCAAGTTTTATGAAAAACATTACAATAGAACTAACTCATACATACATAATGTTCTGGAGCCTTGTCATTTATCCACACATCTTCTCCATGTTGATATCGTATGTGAGTTTTTTTAAACTTTTCCGCAATAGACAATTGCCTACCATTGTTCTTATTAACCTATAATTCTATAGCATTATTTTGTAAGACTACAACAAAATAATAAAAATATATAATGAAACATATATTATTTGAACCGGCACTTACCACCATAGATGCACAGGATAAAAACGACATGGACCCGCTTGTATAATTATATTTCACACAAGATCGTGCAATTTTTGCTTTGTTAGACTTGTCCTGTAATAAAACAAAAGGCAACCAAACAATAAAATCAATGATATATAACTCTTGCAAAGTGTTAGTACTAATTTAACAAAATCAATAAAGGGTACCTTTCATTTCTCGGTCTCCCACACATTGTCAATCATATTTGCCCAATCATCTAGCTTACAAGGATGTAATGGATGACTCTTGGAATCAGTAACTTTCTCCTCCTTTGAGGGCAAGATAGTACTTATGTAACTTACATTTCCATTCTGAATATAATTGCTTGCACTTTTGATCAATAATGTGCTGAAGAACCAGTCCCTTAAATCAAACTAAGTTTAAACTCTTATAATAAAATTGTTAGCCCAAGAGTTTTTTAATTTGATTTTGATGATTTTTATAATTCATTTTCTAAGAATAAATAATTTTAAATGAATAATATTTTATAGTTCCAAAATGAAAGTGTTAACACATTTTGAACAATCAAAGTTGACACCTTAGCCAAAAAGGAATGACTTATATCTCAAAAGGTTCAAACACTTAAGTATTCCTTGAATAGAATATTTTGTGTTGATCTTAATTGAAAATTAAGTCAA
>JAULJZ010016222.1:0-16056 GCA_032270985.1 Heliamphora pulchella | reverse complement strand
TTTCGGTATCAGTATGGAGAGCCTGGTCAGACTGTAAAGGTGAAACGGAAGCAGAGGATGGAACATTCACCATGCGCATTACCATGGCCAATCATTCTCCCCGTCTCCAGTTCCTAAAATACACAATAGGTGGGGAAAAAGGTCACAAAATAGTTTAAGGAACTGGTAAGACGACTAACAGATATAAGTTTAGTAAAAAAGTTGAGAACATGAAGGATAGATGATAGTGAAAGTAAAGAAGAGCAATGAATAGAACCTTTGCCAGATATAGAAGATAAAGAACCATCGGCTATTCTAACCTTCTATTTACCAGAACAAGTGGAGTAAGAAGAAAATAAAGTAGGAGATCCAGTTATATGATCAGTGGTACTTGGGTCAATGATCCAAGGAGTATGTATGAGAGGTGATCGCATTAAGTGCAATAGGGTATATACCCGAATGAACAAAGTTGGATGAGGAAGAAGAGGCAGTAGAAGAAGAGATATCAACCCAAGTTATCAAGCGCCTGAGAGTAGTCAACTTTGCCTTAGAAATAGGGTCAGTCTCACCGGATGTGCTAGTAGGGATTTCAGAGAGATGAGCGTGGGAGCGAACAGGTCCACTACGTCCATCACTGCGTCCACCTTCACGTCCCGGAGTAGGACGACCATATAACTTCCAACAATGGCCAACAGTATGACGAGATTTACCACAATGTTCACAATGCAACTGATCATGGGTGAAAGAGCTATTCTTCTCCCCAGATTTGATATGTCTAGGTTGGCCTGGGTGAGGAATAGATGTGACACTTAACACAGAACGTTCTGACTGGCAATAGGAATCATAGCATGATAGTGGCTCTCTTCTTGTTGGACATAGGCATATGCTTGTTGTAAAGTGGGAAACAGATCACGACCCAAAACCTGAACGCGGATCGGATCATAGTCAACATGGAGGCCGATAAGGAAGTCATACACCCGCTCCTTCTCTACCATCTTTTGAAAAGCAACAACATCAGCAGTACAAACAACATGGAAGTCTTGATAATAATCATTCTCGCTCTACAAGCTAGTCAACTTAGCATAATACTAAGCTAATGAGTGCTCTCTCTGATTTAACCCACAAAGTTTCTTTCTCAACTCATACAACTGGGCATCATTGCCAATCTGCAAATAAGTTTGAGCAGCAGCGAACCAAATCTTATGTGCAGCATAAAGTGTAATAACCAGGATATGATAAGGGCATTTTCCTCTATCCATTGTATATGAGAAGGACCCACGACTGTTGGGTGTGTGGTTTCACCAGTGATATACCTAGACAACCGCGAGCAGCGATGGCTAAACTGCAGGAACGAGACCAGATCAAATAATTGCTACCATCTAACTTGACCGGATTAATCTGAAGAGACAAACTATCAGTAGGAGTCCCTGAACGAGTCAATCTGGTGTCTTCATGACTAACAAAAGGCTTTCCTGTATCAGACATGCCTACGGAAAACCAAGAACAAGCAGAACGAAACAGATGGGAGCAATGGACTGTAAACAGATGCAAAACAAGTGGACCTGAACCACTAGTGTACCAATAGGAGCTAGAAAATCAGACCAAAGGGTAGCAACACCAAAGAAAGAGCCTAAGAAACTGCTAGAACTCTCAATTAAACATCCAGGGGCTTCAAGCAAGATGGGTCGACCCTTATCGGAAATGGAACCATCGGAAATAGGTTGAAACAGTGCACTAAAACCCTAGCCGAGCTTGAAGACCAGTCAAACAAAAGCCCTAGCTAAGCTCGAAATCAGCTCAAAAACCACAATAGGGTTGATTTGATCCTTATACTCCCCTAATCGGCACCCATGAAGGAAGAACATGCCGTCGATTTATGCAAAAGGGCGTCGCAATCGCGATTTCCGAAAACAGAAACCCTAACGGCGCCGACTTTGAAAATTTTTGGGGAAAACGATGAAATGAATTAGAGTTGAGTGCTTTTAGTGCAGTGTGCATGATGTAGTAGTGGTATGCGTCTTTTCTTAACCGCATTTTCTTTACTGTAGTTTTTCAACTTTGGTGGAAGTCTCTTCCTTTTTGTCTTTGTGAGTTACTTTCTATGGCGTAAACTTTCTGATATTCTTCCTTTTTGTTCAAGAAGTTGCGTTGACGTCGAATGTGACCTTTAATACCATAGTGATGGCAGGTTAATATGAGCCTTGGGGGTTGTTGGTTCCTGACTAGAGTAAGGCTGAGTGTGGCCCTTTATACCACAATGATGACATATGACTTGAAACATTCTTTCCATGGAGAGGGGAGGATGATTTAGTTTTGAACTGAAGGAATCAACCTTTTAGCTTTTATGAAACTAGTTGAAGGGACTAAACAAACTGATTTGCCTTCATAATATCCTAGACCCTGCCTATCACTAGGACTTTTTTCAATTCCTAGCATATGATTAAGCTTATCAGTTCCAGTGGTCATCCTTTTTATAGTTTCATTTGCTTTATCAAGTTCTTGTTCTAAGGTAATTGTCGTAGCATTCCTTTCAAAGAGCTCATCTTGTAAAGATAGGACTTTGAACTCATGACTTGACATGCCTCCAACATCTCTTGAAAGCTCTTTTCAATGGAGTTAATCTTTTCATAGAATTCGGATTTCAACAAAGTCTTTTTCCTTTTCAAGAGTTTTAAGTTTCCTCTCCAAGTTTATTAGACTCTTTTTGAGTTTTAGACACTTGTCATACATTTCAGCATATGCTAGCTGAATTGATTCATTTTCCTCATCCTATGATTTTTCTATTTCTCCATTCTCACTCAAGTTTTCATCATTGCTCTCTGTGAGGTTCTTCCCTTTGGAAGATGTCTCTTCTTCTTTCACGAAGGCCACAAAGGCCGTGAAGTTTTCAAAACCTTAATAGGGATCTCAGCCAATTGATTCATTTTCACCTGGTTCTGTGTCATTTCATGTTGCTGTCATACCTTTGGGTTTGAACTTCTTTTTGTTTGCACACTCAGTGGCATTGTGACCAAAACCATGGCATCCTGATAGGGGTGTAAAAAGGGCAGGACCCGGCCCGGCCATGGCTCGGGTGGCCCAAGTCCGGCAGGCTCTTGCTAAAATTCGGGCCGGACTTTTTTGGGAAGGGTTGGCTCAGGCATAGGGTATACGGCCCTTAACCTCGGGCCGAGCCAGGGTGGGCCGTGTGCGGGCTTTTCGCTTTTTTTTTCTTTTTTCATTTTTTTTTTGTTTTTTTGTTTTTTTTTGGAATTTTATAAGACTATAATTTTATACTTTAAAGTTTATTATTTTATAAGTTTATTATTTATTAGTTTATTATAAGTTTATATAGTTTATTAGTTTATAAGTTTATTATAAGTTTATTAGTTTATGAGTTTATTATAAGTTTATAAATTAGTTTATTTATTATATATAAGTTTATTAGTTTATAAATTACGTTATAAACTAATATTTATAATACATAAATACAGGAGTCCAGCTAGGTACACCGTCTGGGTGCACCGCCTTCTCTTGTAGTCTTGCCTTCTCGTTCATTTCTTGTAATCTTAATGATGTGTAGAATGTGCCACGGGTGATCATTAAAACTTCCACCATCTCTGGCTTTAGCCTGGATCTATAGTCGCTCACGACTTGTCCACCTGCACTAAAAGCTGTCTCCGAAGCAACTGTAAAGATATGAATTGCTAGTACATCATGAGCTATCGCGGATAAGACTGGTCACGATACCTCGTGTTGTTTTCAATACTTTAAAATATTAAAATTCTTCTCGTCTATATTCTCAATTGCGTCAAATAACGTTGGATAGAACTCCCATGAACCTCAGAAAAAGTTTTACTTTTTATTACCAACCAATCGTCCATACGACTTTGAGATGAAGTTTTGGCGGACGTTTGTGTTGATTGTGGTATTATATGAGTTTTATATTCCCCATATAATTTTTTAAGTGTATTATTAATTAGCTCAAGTTGCTCTACATTACTATAAATTTTTTTCAAAAAATATTCTAAACCAACATTTTTACTCCTAAAATCTAGTATTAAAGCTATTTCTAAAATATGTAGTATTTCATCATAATATTTATCAAATTTATCTTTCATACTTAATACTATGTGAGAATATTTATAATGGTCTAAATATTCAATAAAAAGTGTCATTATTTTTTTTAATTGTTGTAGAACAAGTGGAGTAGTAGGATAGTAAATATAATAAAATAATTTTGTTGATTTATCAAAAATTAAATTTTTTTTTTGTATAGATTTACATTTTGCCAATCTTCAGAAGTTAGTGGAGAAAAATTATTTACAATATGGCTTTCAAAAAATAAATCAATTGTTCTCCTTTGTTTTATTGTTACGTGTAATATATTATATGTAGCGTTCCATCTAATTTCTACATTATACTGTAATTTTTAAAATTTTAAATTTTCTTTATTACATATTTTTCTATAAAGATATTTTTTTGAATTACCATTTATGCATCTTACAGCTAGCCTAACTCTATTAACAAATTCATTGTAATAATTAAGCTATTCTTTAACAATTAAATTTAAAATATGTGCGGAACAACAAATATGAAATAATGAACTAGATAATAAAAGTTGTAAATTACGTTTAAGATAGTTAACACATTCATTGTAATAAGAAACATTATCTAAAGTAGTATAAAATATTTCTTGATTAATGCCCCATGTATATATTTGTTGTCTAAGATCTATACCTAAAGTATGACCGGTGTGGGAAAAATCTACAGATTTAAATAAAATAATTATTTTATTTAAATTCTAATCATTATCTATAAAATGTGCAGTAATACATTGATGTGCAGTAATACATTGATATTCTACACATTGTTTTGCTCTCCATAAATCTGAAGTTAAATAAATTTTACATTTTATATTTTTTTAAATAAATCTTTTAATTCGATTTTAGTTGCTTCAAGTTTTTGCAAAACTTTCTTTTTGGTTGTATTTCTCGAAAAACTTTGAAATTGAGGCGTAAATGCCCCTTGTACTAAATGTTCAAATTCGGGTTCTTTACTCATTGTAAGTGGATGTTTCTTTTGTACTATATAATTAACTACCATATCTTGTGCACGTGAATGATCATAAAAAAAATTAGAGCAGGCAATTCCACCGTTGGAATGTTTGGGGCAGGGGCGCAACCTCTGGTTGGGGGGCTCTTTAAGAAGGCAATGTTACCGGTTGGACTCCTACATATTTGCATGTGTGTGTTCAAATTAAGAAGTACATTTTTAAGGTGACTTTTGGAATGTGTATGTAAGTGGCTAATGCCACCGATGTGTTACCCGTAAGAAGTTTACTACAAATTTTACATTTTGCTTTAATTGTTACGGTACCATCAGAATTCTTTTTAAACATTTTGTTCAAAAAATTCCCACACGTTGGGGGTTTTTTAGTAGTAGATGTATGTGCAGATGCAGCAATAGCAGATGATGAGGAAACACTAGGTAGATTAGTAGGAGTAGGAGGACTAGGATTAGAACTGGTAGGTGGATATGAAAAAACATTCTCCTCATCAACAGAAAATAATCTTGGATACATAGATTAATAATATAAGTTAAAAAAATAGATAAAATAAATATTTTAATTTTTAAAATTGAAAATAAAATAAAATAGAAGTTAACAATAAAAGTTTAAAGTTAATATTTCTTTTTATAATAACACCAACAAATATTTAAAAAAGAATTAAGAATTAAGAAAAGTATAGAAATAAATAAAATAATGTAAAAGTTAAATTGCAGAAAATAAATCAAACCAAATTAAGGAATTTTGATCTTTAATCTTGATATCGATCGATTTGAATTTTGATCTTGATCTTGATCTTAATCCTTGATTTTGATCTTGATCCTCGATCTCGACTCCTTGATTCACCAACACTTGCACTTGCACTCGCACTTTTGTAGTGAAACTTGAATCGAAATTATCGAATAATCGAATATCGGAGAATTAGATCATTAAGAGAGGCTAGAGAGATTATAGAATTAAAGCTTGGTGTGAAAAAATAAATAGAATGTGTGCCTATTTATAGGCAATTTTCTAAGGATTTTTTTTTAAAAAAAATTGAAATTTGACTGTTGGACTGGGCCGGCCCCAACGGTCAAATTTTTTGTACCGTCCGATTAATTTTCAAGTGATTGTGGCCCTCCAATTTTGAAAAGTAGCCGTTAGGGTTGGGATCAGGCTCGGGCGAGGCCAAAAACTAGCCGTTGGGGGGTATCTCGGGCTCGGGCTTAGGGTAGGCCGGGCAAAGCCCGGCTGCTACAGAGACGGGCCTCGGGCCGGGCCCAGCCCATCCACAGGTTGTCGGCCAAAATTACACCCCTACATTCTGACACCGAATACCTTGAGATTTATTTGGTTTTCCAACTTATTTTGGAAGGGTCTTTGTTGGTTGTTGAAGTTTCTTAGTTTGGAAAAGAATCTAGCATAGGGCATAGTCTTATTCTTTTGACATATCATCTTCTTCAAGTTCGGGTTCATCATTTTGGGCAGACTTAAGAGCCACTCTTTTACCTTTGCGAGGAGGACACATGTTCAACTCATATGTTTGAAGTGATCCTATAAGTTCTTCAATCCTTAGAGGTTCAGTATCTTTACTCTCTTCTTTGGCCGTGACCTTGGCTCTAAATCTCTTAGGAAGAGATCTGAGTACTTTCCCTACAATCTTAGACTCTCTAATGGGTTCTCCTAAATTAAAATTGGAGTTGGCAATGTCACCGAGTCTATACCTATGTTTGGGCTAGCTTTTTTTAAGGTTTTTAGCTTAAAAGCCTCTTAAAAAGCCCACTCGTTTGGCCTCCTATTATAATCAATTAGCTTTTTTCATATCTTTTCACATCTACTTTTTTTGTAAAAGCCCAAAAGCCAAAAAGCCTAAAAAAAGCTAGGCCAAACACAAGCTATAGCACAGAACTCATCAAAAGTTTTACGAAAAGCTAGGCCAAACACAAGCTATAGCATAGAACTCATCAAAAGTCTTACTTTGATAGAGGCCATCCATTCAAAATTTAAATTTAAATCTTTAAGATTTAATCAATGGGAGGCCAACCATAGGGATACAAATAGGATAAGTAAGTCCTCTTGCCCAGTTTTGGTAGAAGTCTCCCATCTTTCTCTCATCAAGGGTATAAATGCATATATGTAAGAAGCTTCCCAAAAATGCAAAGAATAATGATGTACATGCATGGAATGGTGGATAATTAATGTCTCAAGTCAAATTCTAACTCTCCTAGTTCACGCAATGTTCCAATTTTAAAGTTTAAATTCTCTACCAGTAGTAATCTTTTCTAAATTAAGTTAAATGGATTCTTCTAATTTGCATTTGCTTTAATCATATGATATGAATTATAATTAAATGTACATGTGTAAGTTGACTTATTAACATGCCAACCGTGAGAACAAGGTTATGCCAAAAATAGCTTCTAATTGAATGCTCATTCTCTAATTTAACAAGTATGGTATGCCCTTCAACTAGGTAGAATTATAAGCATTGATACACATATCTTTATATCTTTGCTATCTATAAAGGGAACCCAAGAATTTTGAAGCCCTGTCACATAATCTTTAGTTCCAAAATTACCCGCAATTTAACTGCCACATCCTTTATTAGTTAAAGCGATAAAATTGTAAATTTCTTATACACTAACTACTTTTTAGTTTTTCAAAATTTTAAAAATAACTGCACACATTTGTGCCACGCTTTTAGTATTCACACACACACACACACACACACACACACTAGCATTTGTGGCACATGTTACGCATGTGCAATTTTTAATTTATGTAAAAAATGTCGAATAAAAAAGGGAATCAAATCTCGTGAGGGAAGGAAGAGGGATTGTGGAGTTTTTGGGGAAAAAAACTGAAGCAGTTCTGCCTTACGCAAGTCAGTTTCATCTACACCAAATAAAATGCTAAATTTAGTATAGAATATAAGTGCATATATGTATGCAAATCAACTAAACAATAATAAATAAACATATTTTAAAACAAAGAAAGGTTGGAAAAGTTGCACAACCCATGGTTTTTGGAAATCAGAGAGAAGGGGGGATGAAAATTAAAAAGGGAGATGAAAATTACAAAAAAGAATGGAACAAAATAAGGTGTTCTTTCTAAGAGTGAAAAAAATGGAAAAGCAGTCATTCAAACCTTCTTGTCTTTGTCACAAGTCTTTGAATTGGTTTGTGGTAGTGGTGGTGTCGGGTTTATCTATGGTCTTGTTGTAGGTGTTGCAACGGAAGACACTAGAATATGAGGAAACATGGATTGAATTGACTTTGTGAAAGCTATTAAGTTCATTTGTCGTGAGAGGAGGAAGGGAAAGTGGAGTTCATGGGTACGAGGTTGTAGAGACGGTGGAAATATTGATTTTTTGGGATAGTTTTACAATGGCAAAAAGTGTGACAAATACTTCTATGCTTTAAGTAATAAGATCCATTTTCCAGTGTCTATCAATCATATATCCACCTAAGGTACAATGGGTAGTGACATGTAAAGAGAGTGCCATTTAATAATCAAGACGACTTCGTGACCAATTGTTAACTCCAAGTCAAGGTTCTAAATTCGTGGTATTGGTATCAGTATCAGTATCAATGATATGGTTAGGCACTGGCCGATAACGGACATTATGAACTGATACATTCGTTAATATCGGTATCGAAGATCCTAAATCTCGATACATATCATCCAATATGATATATAACGACCGATATTTAAAACCTTTCCCAAGTATTATATCCATGATTCCTTTCCCTTTTGGGGCAAATCTTTACCATTTTCTCATGCCAATATATTGCAAACTAGAGCACTTAGCATATAAATTAAAGTGGAATTTTCATGTATATGGAAATAATAAATCATTATATTGATCCTACTAATTAAAGTCTCATGAAAATAAAAAGTGAGAGTTTACCAAACAAGAATGAAAAACCCTCTCTATCTCATCTTCTTATTAGTAAATCACTAATGCGTGCCTCTAAAATCAAATATTTTGAAGTTGGTAAAGACCCACTCCTTGTTTCAGTCAGAATGTATTCCTGGGACCATATGCTAATTGAAACTGAATGCATAGGCACACATGTAGGATTGGCCCTTAGGGCAAGCCTACAAAGCAACTGCTTTGGGGCTCCAAATTTTAGCTAAAAATTGGGCCCATACATATGTATAGCATTTACACTAAGATTTTTAAAAAATATTAAATGCTGAGTCCAAATTATTTTGATTTTAATTTTTATAAAAACTTACTTAGATCCAACCCTTTACCCAAATTTATCACTTAGGTCTTGCGCTTAATACTAACTTGAAAAAAAAAACTATTTTTATTGAACTCCAAAGTAATGGATTCTTGTTTTCCGCATGTACGAATTGTTTATAAAATATTGTTGTCTATACCAGTTACTTGTACTTTGAAAAATGAAACATTACAAAATTGAAACTGGTCAAATATTGTTTTTAGTGAACTATGTCAAGTAAAAAAATAAATGAATGAGATATGTTATCTATTTAAAGAAAATAATATAGATAAGATTAATTGTGCAACTAAAAATGCGATAAGAGTAATTTTGAATGATACTTTGTTGCAACAAGTTTAACTTTTATAATTTTATATTTTTAGAATTTGTTTATTGCTTTTTTCTTATTACAAATTGGATTTCATTAAAATCATAAGCAACACGACGATATTATATATTTATAAATTGTTTCATTATATTTTTTAAGTTGATATTTTTAAAAAGTTGTATTAATTTGTTTAAAGTCCCTATAATGTGAATTTGCTTTGGGCCTCAAAGAGCATAAGGTTGGCCCAGAATGTAACTAGGAATAACATGGAATGAGAGTTAAATTAACCAATGAAAACAATATTGATAATAAAATAATAATAAAAATTTGGGTCACTATAATAATATTCTCTCTATGTACAACCTCAATAAAAGAAAACACATTCATATTAATTGGTATTGGGTGTGTAAACAAGACGAGCAATCTCTAGACCACCTCCTTGTTCATTGTTTTGTTGTTCGAGCTCTTTTGGGCTTTTGATTCTTGGTTCATTTGACTTAGCTTGGGTGTTCCCCTCACATGTTGTGGATTTGTTGGAAACTTAAGGGGGGCTAAAGTTGGTAGGAGAAGGAGGAAGGCATGAAGTTTGGTGCCGTTGGCTATGATTTGGGTCATTTGGAGTGAGTTTAACCCGCGGGTCTTGGATGGCTCGGAAACTCCTACCTTTAAAGTTTAGAGCAATTTTTTGACCATCATTTATAGTTGATTTTCAGTAGTCATTGACCCCTTTTAACCAATTTTTTGATATTGTTCTTTTTTTAGTAGATATGATGTATGGGTGAAGCTTTGTTTTGCTTTATCCTTTTGTATATGGTTGGCAACCTCTTGATGCCTTTCTTACTATAAATATGTTTTGCTTATAAAAGAGAGATTTTCTTTGTTGTTAAAGGAAGATAGTGTGAACATGGTTCTCTCTCTCTCTCTCTCTCACACACACACACACACACACACACACACACACACACACACACACACACAAAGAAGATACAGGTGTGCGAATCAACAAAGGAGGTATAATATGTGGTGTGTTTAGAATTGATGCGTCTTCTCATAGGTGCTACTGAGAGGTGTGAATCCAGAACTCGAAAAGAAGAGAATAAAGTAGGCATACAATAGGACACGTCAACTGACTTGAAAATTTTGTGATTTCTATTGCTTAAGTTAGCAGTCAAGGGCTCAAGTTCTCCTCATTTCCTCTTTGCATATGTTGCATATTTTTTTCTAAACTGAATATTCCCTTCATCTCACTTTCTTACAGGCAATTTTTTTATATGCATGACTTGATATTGTATACTTATGTCAGGGCATGGATTACTTGTTTACCATTTGCTTGGTGTTATCAATTACATCCAATCCCCCATCCCCACTATTGTAGTTTAACAGCCCAAAAGAGAGTAACTGGGCCAGCTCCCAGTCCTGAGCATCCCTTCTCACACATATGTCCTAGAAACAGAGACTAAAGGCCTTCTTAGTATAATCCGCAACAAAAGCATCTCTATTCCTCACCAAAACAAAAATATCCAGGAAAGCCATGGTAAGATCCACATCCTCGCATCACACATCTGATCAAAAAACTAACTTGATCTCCATTTCCTGTCTCAAAGAAACTATGCTTCGGGAATTCACCCCACCTTTACTAATGCTCATCCATAGGCTTTTGTCATAGGAGGTTGAAACCTGGGGAGTGCCCCAGTCACTCCTCTAAGAACCGTATTTGCACTGAATAACTCTCCTCCAGGAACCATTCCCCTTCATATTGTATCTTCAAATCCACTTCCCCAAAAAGGATTTATTAAAGAGAATCAAGCTTTTGATGCCGAGGAACCCCATCCTCCACCTGGTAGCACCATCCTTCATTTGGGAGCAAATTGTATTTCAGGCCACCAAATTGTACCTGAAACTATCTCCCATATCACCCTAAAAAAATCCATATGCAACTTCTTAGCCTTCTTGCTATTGACCTCAACAAAGCAAGAAGTAAGAACAAACAAGTAGTAGTTGTGAGATTAGAGAGAGAACTTTTGAGGAGAGTAAGCCTACCCCCTTGGGAAGATGCTGACGTTTCCACCATGCACCTCCTTTGAAATCTCTTAATCACCCCATCCCTAACCGACACCACATTAAGCGAAGCCCTTAGCGGAAAACCCAAATAAGTGGCAGGGAGTGCACCCACTGAGCACCCCTTAGGATTCTTCATATCCAGAACATTACATACCGGGATAATGATTTTGACTTCGAGAGGCTCACCCTTAGACCTGATACAGCTTCAAAGCAAAGGAGGACACAATGGAGATATCTCAACTAAGCATATTTTGCACCTACAATGACCAAGGTGTGGTCTGCATAGAGTAGGTGAGAAATGGACAACAACGCACCACTTAATATACGGATTTGGAAGTCTTGAAGAAACCCTCTTTGCTCATCGGACCAATTCAGACGACTAAAAGCTTCCATCACGACAATGAACAACATGGGTGATAACAGATCCCCCTACCTAAGACTCTTGTTACCTGAGTCTTGAAGAAACCCTCTATGCTCAACGGGCCAAATCAGACGATTGAAAGCTTCCATCACGACAATGAACAACACGGGTGATAACGGATCCCTCTGCCTAAAAACTCTTATTACCTGAAAGAAATTGGCAGGAGAACCATTAACGAGAATTGAGAGTCACTGAAGAAACACAAAACCTGATACATGATCTCCACCGAACCCCAAAATCCATTCTCTAGAATCTCTACAACAAATAGAGAAGACAATTCAAATCATAGGCTTTCTCAACAACCAGTTTACAAATTATCAAAGAAATTCCACACCGATGCCGAGAGGCTGGAGATAAGACACTTATCAGCCACCAACACGACATCTAGGATCTTCTTTCCACCCACAAAGGAGTTCTATGACTTTTAATTCATTAGATCAAGAACTCTCATGAGTCTTGAAGCCAATGCTTTAGCTAAGAGTTTATAACCCGAGCCTATCGAATTAATGTGTCTAAAGTCCCTGATGTCCTCTATCGAACTAAAGTCCCTTTTTGGGAATTAATGTAATAAAAGAAGCACTAAGGCCCCTCTAAAAAAATAATGTCTATAGAAGAACTGAAATAAGCTCATTATCTCCATGTTGACAACATCCCAACAATACCGGTAGAAAGCCGTAGTGTAACCATTAGGTCCGGGAGCCTTATCCCTACTCAACTCACCTAGGAACCTAAGAACCTCCTCCTATATGAAAGGTTGTTCCAACAATTCAACGTCTCAGCCTCATTGCCATTAATAGAATCAAATTGTAGAACATTAATGCAAGGCCTCCAACCTCCCTCCTCCTGATAAAAATGACGATACAATCAAGCAACTCCCTCTCTAGTTTTGACTTCTTCAGACAAGAGCACGCTATCCACACGCAACTTCCCACTGAAATTTGCTCGCCAGGAAGCATTAGCCACTCTGTGGATGAAACGAGCATTCTTATCCCAGAAGCCGAAGAACTTTTCCTCGAATGAATCTCCACTAACTTTGCCGGCATGGCAGACTCATCCTTGAAATGCCTTCTTACTGCTCTATTTCCCATCAAGCAAAAAACCTCTTTCTTCCTTTGCATCGATGTCTTAAATATCCAACAAGACCTTCATTTTTTGAATATCAATTCTGCCAAACTCCTTAGCGTTCCACCTCCTAAGCTCAACCTTCAGCAATTTCAACTTCCTGGCAAGAACGAAAGACAAGCCCCCCTTTACTAAGATAAATCCCCTTCCATGAAGCTACTTGACCAACCAGCCACTCAATCTTGGAACTACACCACCTTCCAAACTGGGGCCATTGTGCTTTGAGAGTTGTAGGCTGGCAAATCAAAGCTGGGAAGAGTTTATGCTTGCATAATACATTAGTTTCGGAAGAATTAGGTAAGCACGTGAAGATGTAGGCACAACTAAAGTTGTATGGACACCTATGTTATTCTAGTAGTATAGAAAAAATGGCGAACAACACTTGTATACAATTTCATGTGTATTTTGCTATGTGACTATCAACTAATATTCTATCAAGGAGCAATCGTTTTTCCTTGCAACATCTAAATTAAAGCTAAATCCATAAATATGGGTGATGTGTGCATGGGGAGTTAATTGAGACAAAGCCCCAGGTCTAGGTATTCTCTATGGCCTTTTGTATTTGTGTTAATGCATGATGAGGGTGCTATGTTATTGTATCTTTCTATGCTTCTTTGAGACAAGAGTGCTCAAAAAGAGTTTGAATGTCCTCTTGATTGCTTTTGTGCGTAAGAAAGCGAGTCCTATAGACATACAAGATTTTTGGCTTATTAGCTTGATCAACAATGTCTATAAAGGAGCAATCTTGTATACAATTGCATGTGTATTTTGCTACGTGACTCTCAACTAATATTCTATCAAGGAGCAATCTTTTTTTCCTTGCAACATCTAAATTAAAGCTAAATCCATATATGTGGGTGATGCGTGAATGGGGAGTTAACTGAGGCAAAGCCCCAGGTCTAGGTATTCTCTATGGCCTTTTTCGGTGTGTTAATGTATGGTGAGGTGCTATGTTATTGTAGCTTTCTATGCTTTCTTTGAGACAAGAGTGCTCGAAAAGAGTTTGAATGTCTTCTTGATTACTTTTGTGCGTAAGAAAGTGAATCCTATAGACATAAAAGCTTTTTGGCTTATTAGCTTGATCAACATTGTCTATAAGATCTTTGCTAAAGTTTAGCTTTAAGACTAAAGAAGGTGATTGGGTGGCTGCTATTGGATTTCCATAATACTTTGGTGGGATGGAGTGGATTCTTGATTCAGTGTTAGTGGCAAATAAAGGTATTGATTCCATACTAAAAGTAATGTTCCTAGTGTCATTTGCAAGTTAGACACTGAGAATGTTTACAACCATGTGTTTTGGGATTTCTTGATGTAACCAATGAATGGGATGAGATTTGGGGAATGCTTATATTGGTGGATCAAGTTTGTATCTGTATGATGAAGTTCTCTATTATTATTGATGTGTGACTAGGAGTTTCTTTGAATGATCCAGGGGAGTTAGGCACGGTGACCCTATTTCGCCCCTCCTAAAGTATATCATAGTTGTAGAGATCTTTGGTTGCATGATTTGGAAGGCAACTTGTGTGTGTGGGGTGGTTCAAGTGGCAAGAGTATTCATACTCACACTCTTGACACTCATGGCCATACCCATACTCATGATCAGAGTTCAAATCCTGTTCTCCCTTTTCTTCTTACTATAAAAAAAAAGAGTAATGATTTGACAGGTAGCTTCTAATGATCTTTTGGTAGGCTTCGAGATTGGAAGTAAGTGGAGATGGTATCAGTGTATCACTTGTTATCTATTGATGATGTAACTATCTTTCGAGGGAAGGTAGAAAAGGAAATTAAAGGCTTGGATTGTATACTTCTCTATTCTAAGCCAATTTTAGGCATTAGGGTCAAGCTTGTAAAGAGTGGGATAATCCTGGCAATGGTGGTGGAGAAAGTGGAGATGTTAGCAGCTAGTTTTGGCTGTAAGGTAGGTTCTTTGCCTTTGACTTATTTGAGACCTTCGTGCACGATCAAAGATATTTTAGATGTTGCGGTGAAAAGATTTGAAGAAAATTGGTTACATGGAAGTGGAAATTTCTTTTGAAAGAGGTTAGTCTCATTCTCATCAAAAGTATTATGTGCAACTTGCCAACATATTTTTTATATCTATTTTCATTATTCCCATTTTTGTGGTTTGGAGGTTGGAGAAGTTGATGAGGGATTTTCCTTAGCCCCTATTTGGCATCTCTAAAAAGTTGGCCTTTTTTTTTCTAAAAAAGCTAGCTTTTAAGCAAAAGCATTTGGCATCTCAAAAAACCCCACTAACTTTTTTTCGTTTCTTTTTCCTAGGAAAAAAAGCATATACATATCCTAAACACTATTTTTTTTTTGGAATAAAATGGCTATAATATCTCCAATTAAAAAGTAGCTCTACTTCCCAAAACAAAAAGCGTCATGCCGTTATCCTAAACATCATAGCTTGAAAGCAAAAAATTATGGGCATATTTGACATGTTAGCAAAAAACTAAAGAAAAAAGCTTCCTTAAAAAAATTATCCCAAACAACTACTTTTTTTCTTCCTCTTTTTTCTAGGAAAGCTAAATTTCTTAGAAGTCAAGCTTTTTAGACATCCCAAATAAGGGCTTAGTAAGGGTGAAGAGGAATTGAAGCCACATGGTTGGTTGCTAGGAGATATGTTTTCTTTTGAAAAGGGGTGTGGGTTATAAGAAGTTAAAGAACAAGGATTTGTTAGAAAAGTAGTTGTGGTGATTTGCCTAGAAAATGGAGAGTTCATGGAGGAGGGTATATGGGCATGATTGGGGTATTAATCTCTAAGGGAACTCATGTTACGCTTATGGAATTTTTATAAAATATAACAATCATTTCCCACACTAAAAATCTTCATAACATGTGTTGAGAACAAATAATTTGGATCACCCATCCTCTTCGATGTAAGTATGTA
>JAULJZ010016211.1:0-16057 GCA_032270985.1 Heliamphora pulchella | reverse complement strand
CTTGACTTCTTCCCCTAAACGGCTAAACCTAAATCAAAAAAATAGAAACTCAGTGAGACTGTGAGAGTGTGATCTTCACCACTTACCTTCGTCGTTCCTCGTCGATCTTCACCGATCTTCACCGTTCGTCGTCGTTTGTCACTGTTCGTCGTCGAACTTCGCCGTTCGTCATCGTTCATTACTGTTTGTCGTTGATCGTGACTTCGTCGCCGATCTTCATCGTTCATCGCCGATCTTCATCATATGTCTCTCTCTCTCTCTCTCGCCGTATGTCTTTACCGATCTTCATAGTTCCTATTATTTTTTGTTGCCTTAGTTGATTGATTCAAACAAACAAGTAGGAGTGATCACAACCTTTTACAAGAGCAATTTCTTGAAGCAAAATCTTATTCAAACAGATCGCACAAATGCTGTGATGATTCTCACAAGCCAGATTATGAGTTATAGATTTACTCAATACAATAACCTTAAGCGATGTTTGGTTGCATAGAAAATGAATGGACAACAAAATAAACAAACAACGGTAAGGATAGAAACTTAAAATCCTATCTCTACAAACATTCGCTATACTGAACCTAACCTAAGCATTAGATCCAATTTTTTTATTAATGAGTATTTATGCTTTTTTATTAATTAATAAATCTGATTTTATGTTTGTATTTTTTTAATTTGCTGATTAATAAATCCATTGAGTTTGTATTTTTTTTAATTTGCTGAGTTTTTGTTTCACCTCTAATTAGGTTTTAATTATGTTTTTTTAAAATAATCAGAAATGGAAGATCAAGATTGTTTATCGGGTTCAAACTATATTCAAGTTGAGTCAATTCCTGAACCTATCATCACTCCTTCCTCTCAATCTCTGTTGGATGAGACTAATAACAATAAAGATTGTGAGGAAACCACTTCTTCAAGTCCAAATGAAATGCCATTAGAAATTGGTAAGGGAAGAAAATTTTCAGTTGTATGGAACCATTTTAAAAAGAAAAAAGTTGATGGGAAAGATAAGGCAGAATGTAACTACTGTGGAAAGTTATACTTGGGGGATAGTAGACAAGGAACTAGTAGTTTGCATGAACATTTCAAAAAATATCCCAAATGAAGGTTTAAAGATATTAGTGATATGAGACAGCAAATTTTAGTTAGAGAACAGAACAAGGTGGATGGAAAATCAAGTATTAAACCTTATCATTTTGATGAAGATGTAGCAAGGAAAGAGCTTGCTAATATGATTGTTTTGCATGAGTATCCTCTTACTATGGTTGAGCACGTAGGGTTTAAAAAATATTCAGTTGCTCTTCAACCATTGTTTAAGGTGATTTCTAGAAACACATTGAAGAGAGACATTTTCAAAATATATGATCAAGAAAGAGAGAGTGTTTTCATGGAAGTGGAAAAAAATTCAAGTCGAGTTGCAATCACTACTGACATGTGAACTTCTAGCAACAAAAAGCGAGGTTTTATGGTTGTCACGGCGCACTACATAAATGATTCTTGGAATTTAGAAAGCCGAGTTATGAGGTAATTATTTATTTTTATGTTTTAATTTTTTTGTCATTATTTATTACTTATTTCATGTTGTGATTATTTAATTTATTTGTTTAGGTATTCATGTGCCTTCTCCGCACACAAAGGAAGTTTTGTCTGATGTTCTTATTGATTGCATGCTTGAATGGAATGTTGATAGAAAGTTGTCTACTGTCACTTTGGATAATTGTTCTACAAATGATGGCATGATTAAGATTATTTTGGATAAATTGCAACATAGTTCACTTATCTTAGATGGATCATTGTTGCATATGCGTTGTGCTACCCATATTCTTAATTTAATTGTTCAAGATGGTTTGCATGTCATCGGTGAAGGAATTGAGAGGGTTCGGGATAGTGTTGTCTTTTGGACTTTGTCACCTAAAAGAAAGCAAAAATTTGTAAAAATCGCCTGACATTTGAGTGTTTCATGCACTAAAGAGTTGGTTCTTGATTGTAAGACACGTTGAAATTCTACATATTTGATGCTTTCTACTGGTTTGATTTACAAAAATGTCTTTTTTCACTTGAAACAACGTGATTCATCCTGTGACTGCATGCCAAGTGAGAATGATTGGGAGATTGCAAAAGATATTTGTGGGAGGTTAGAGCTTTTTTATAATGCGACTACGGTATTTTCCGGTACTACCTATCCCACGGCTAACATATATTTTCTCAAGATATGTGAATTAAAAATTGCTTTGTCTCAATGGATCACTTGTTCAAATGAGTTGATTAGAAAGATGGCGTCAAGTATGTTGGAAAAATTTGAGAAGTAGTGGAATGTAGTTCATGGCATCATGGGTGTTGCCGCGGTTTTAGATCTAAGATATAAGATGAAGTTGTTGGAATGATTTTTTCCTATGATTTATGGTGTGAGGGCTTATGATAAAATTGACAAGATTAGAGACATTTGTTACAACTTTCTTGAGGAATACAACTCTAAAGAAAAGGATAAAGGGTCAAGTAGTGATAATTCTTCATATCACAATGTGGTAGAAGGTCCTCAATTTGGGATAAAAGACTCTCTCTCTAGTTTTGATGTATTTGTTAGTTGTAATAGAGTGAGAACCAATATCAAGATGGAGTTGGATCATTACATTGAGGATGGAGTGTTACCAAAAACTCATGACTTTGATATTTTGGGTTGGTGGAGAACAAATGGACTAAAGTATCCGGTTTTGCAATGCATTGCAAGGGATAATTTGGCTATTCCTGTTTCAATTGTTGCTTCAGAATCTGTCTTTAGCACTAGTGGGAGATTGTTGACTCCACACCGTAGCCGACTTTATCCAAAGACAATGGAGGCATTGATGTGTACACAAAATTGGTTATGAAGACAAATTAAGGATAACTAAATAATTTATTTATTTAATCGTTGAAATAAAGTTTGAGTTTTATTTGTTGTAAGTTATTGATTCTTTTTAAAATTGTTGTAGATTCTTCAACTATGGTGGAAGGTAGCACAAGTCAATCAATTTTGGATGACTATGATGATCATGGAGAAGAAAATGTTGTAGGAAGTGATGCATAATTTAGAATTTATAATTTCCTTAAATGATGATTTTAAGGTTTGTAAACTTTAATAATTGAAATTAATTTGTTCCAAGTATACATTTGAGAATTGAGATTTTATTTGTTGTAGGTTGTTGATTATCTTTTTTAATTGTTGTAGGTTTCTCTACTATGGTGAAAGGTAACACAATGACTATGATGATCAAGGAGAGGAAAATATTGTAGAAAGTGATGAATCTGATGATTATGAATAGTTTAGATTTTATAATTGTCATTTGATTATTTTTGGGTTTGTAAATTTTAACATTTGAAAGTTTGTTCCAATTTCCAAGTATGTATTGTAAGCTTAAATACTTGATTTGGTTTCAAATATTTATTATTGGGTTGGTTTTATATTTTCTGGGACTTGACTGTCACAATTGAAAAAAGAGAGGCGCAAAATGAAATTCACCCTCATGTTTTTATGGTATTGTGGCATTATGATTTGCTTCATCAGTGTTTTTATGCTCAGACCCTGTGGTTATCTGTGGCACTTTGCACACCAATCTCTTGGTCTTGTTCTTGTTTTGTCATGGCATGCAATCTCTGTTTGTTCTGCAATATTTAGTCTTACAAGTGCAATCGCTGTTTGTTCTCTATATTTGGTTGTATGATTTATATTTGTTAGTACCTATATTTGTTAGCATATTCGGGTTACCCGTGGATTTCGGGTTACTCGATGATGCGGGTGCGGGGTAAAAAAACTTTACCCGATGCGGGGGCGGGGTTGCGGGGCGGGGGCGGATTATGCATCCCCCGCAAAAAATTCGCCCCGTCGCCATCCCTACTCATGTCCTCTCTCTCTAGCTCTCTGCGCCCTCAACTTCTCTCTCAAACTTACTCTCTTCAGTTTTTGTGCCTTTTTTCTTGCTTCCTAGTTTTTGAACTCTTCCGAGCACCCTTATACGATGTTCACACTACTGTTTGTTTTTTACATTTTTGTTCATGGTGGGTCAGGGTTATGGAGATGATGATCTCGGGGCACGACAGGGTCCTTCTGCTACTGGGGGTTCTTCCATGGGGACTCTCGGGGGCACGACCTCCAGCCTTCCTGCCGGCGGGGTTACCTTTACGCAGCCCACTGCTGCGATGGATGCTCTTGTACTCAAGGCGGAGCGTGCCTCCCACCGGGCCGCTGAGGAGGCACGGGCAGCTGCCGAGGCACATGCGGCTGCTGATGCTGCTGTTGAAGCTGCGATGGTCGACTTCTTGGACCCTGATGCTGGGGAGGGCCATCCAGCGCCTTTTAACCCTCATGGGATGAGACGCTACGAGCCTCCCGCCGATGCTGTTGCTGCTGACGTTCTTTTGCGGGAGCCTGACCACCATATTTCTCACCAACGACCTTCGGTATGTATCCTATCCTTATTGTTTTAATACTAAAGCATGATATATCAAACGTAGACGTATGTTTAGATTCCCCCAAATGAGGATGAATGATGATGATTTATTTTAATATGATGATGTTGATGAATGATTTGGACGATGTGCGATATTTGAGATTTGAGTTTAGCTTAGGTACCTTTGCAAATAGAGATTAAAACAGTAGGGACACTCAGGATTTTTGAACAAATAATGAAATGGGACACTTATATTAGTGAAAAGCATAAAAATTAAGGAAGAATTTTTTTATTTTTGTTTTTGGGATATAACAACTAAAGGGGTAATTTTTATCAAAAAGCAATTTTGTCAAAATTTTTTTAGAAAATTTTCCAAAAGTTATAGAAAAATTTAGGGAAGAAAATTTTTGAAAATCCTAGGGAATTTTTTTAGAAAAAAGAAGAAGAATTTTGAAAATTTTTAGGAAAATTTTAGAAAAATTCGGAAAATTTTTTGAAAAATCCTAGGAGAAGATTTTTAGAAAATCCTAAAAAATTTGAAAAAAAAACTTTGAATAATCTTAAGAATCTTTTAGAAAATCTTAGGAAAATTTTAGGAAAATCTGGAGAAATTTTTAAAAAATCCTAGGAATCTTTTAGAAAATCTTTAGGAAAATTTTTGAAAAGTCCAGAAAAATTTTTGAAAAATTCAAGGAATCTTTTAGAAAATTTTAGAAAAATTCAAAAAAAATTTGAGGAAAATTTTTAAATTTTTTTCGAAAATTCTAGAAATTTTAGGAAAAATTTTAGAGAATTAGGACAATTTATAGAAAATTAATCCTAAAATGTTAGGATAAAAGGGGCAAAAGACAAATATCAGAGGTTAGGGCAAAAGACAAATATAAAAGGGACAATTTATACAAAATTATTATTACTTTTTTTTTTATTTTTTTTATATATATTTTTTATTTTTTGGTTTTGAAGAATGATAATCACAAAAAGAAAGAGATTTGTCTGGCGTACCAGGGCTTAGGATTCCTAGTCTTTTATTAGGACGTGCAAAACCAAAGAACCGTCGCTTACACACGAACCTAGGGTTAGGGTGCTTAATTTTCTAGGGCTTGAAAGAGCCAAAGGGTCGTCACTTACACACGAACCTAGGGTAAGAAGGTTTGCCTGATTTATCTAGACTTTGAAAGAAACGAAGGATCGTCACTTACACAGGAACCTAGGGTAGAAAGATTTGCCTGATTTATCACGGCTTAGAAAGAACCGAAGGGTTATTACTTACACACGAACCTAGGGTAGAAAGATTTGTTTGATTTATCAGGGCTTAGAAAGAATCAAAAGGTCGTCACTTACACACGAACCTAGGGTAGAAAGATTTACCTGATTTATCAGGGCTTAAAAAGAACCAAATGGTCATTACTTACACACGAACGTAGGGTAGGAAGGTTTGTCTTATTTATCAGGACTTAGAAAGAACCGAAGGGTCGTCACTTACACACGAACTTAGGGTAGAATGATTTTCCTGATTTATCAGGGCTTAAAAAGAATCAAAGTGTCGTCACTTACACACGAACCTAGGGTATAAAGATTTGCCTGATTTATCAGGGCTTAGAAAGAATCGAAGGGTCGTCACTTGAAGGAAGGTTTTCCTGATTTATTAGGACTTAGAAAGAATTGAAGGGTCGTCACATACACACGAACCTAGGATAAAATGATTTGCCTGATTTATCAGGGCTTAGAAAGAACTGTAAGGGTCATCACTTACACACGAACCTAGGGTAGATAGATTTGCTTGATTCATCAGAGCTTAAGAAGAACCAAAGGGTCGTCACTTACACACGAACCTACAGTAGGAAGATTTGCCTGATTTATCAGGGCTTAGAAAGAACCGAAGGGTCCTCACTTACACATGGATCTAGGATAGAAAGATTTGCCTGATTTATCAGGGCTCAGAAAGAACCGAAGAGTCGTCACTTACACACGAACCTAGGGTAGAAAGATTTACAAATCAGGGCTTAGAAAGAACCGAAGGGTCATCACTTACACACGAACCTAGGGTAGAAAGATTTGCCTGATTTATCAGGGCTTAGAAAGAATCGAAGGGTCGTTACTTACACACGAACCTATGGTAGAAAGATTTGCCAGATTTATCAGGGCTTAGGAAGAACCAAAGGGTTGCCACTTACATGAGCCTAGGGTTTTTATTGCTTTTGGTTATTTTTTGTATACTTTATGTGTCGAATCTGTTCTTTATACATCTTCTATTTGTCATCTCCTTTCAGGCTGGTCACTACGTTAGAGGTTTCGGAGGTTCTGCTTCTAGGGAGGTATTTGAGTGGTATGATGCCCTCCCTGCTCCTAGCCGGGCTTACGTTGATGCCTCCGATTTTGCTCGCTTTGTACCCCTTCTGGGTAGGACGAGTAATGACCGTGTTTGGCTCACGGCCCTTGCTGAGCGTTGGTGGGATACCACCAATACCTTCCACTTTACCACCTTCGAGGCCACCCTGACACCTCTCGATTTTGCGCTGATTACCGGCATCTGGGTAGGCGGTGACCCCATTCCATTCGACCCCATCATTGCTCGTTCTACTGACGCGCTAATGTACTTCCTCGGATCTATCCCTGCGTAGATGGACAGCGACCGGGTCCGGTATACATGGTTCTTTGAGCGATTCAAACATTTCCACTGCACCGATCCCTGCCACTTCGAGTGGGTTGCCCGAGGATTCTTGATGTACATGTTTGGTACCTCCTTATTTTCGAACAAGGAGAATACCGCATATTTGCATTACCTCGGTGCCCTGGCTCGTCTTGACCGGGATGTTTCATTCGACTGGGGAGGAGCTGCTCTCGCCACCCTTTGCAGCATCATGAGGACTCTTACTCGGTTCCCCCAAGAGCTCAGCATCGGGGGATACTGGAGGGTCTGGGAGGTATGATTTGGTTTCTGCCCCTTTTCTATTCATTTTTGTTCTTTATTATCCATCACCTGCTTGCTGACGTCCTCTCTTTCCAGCTTTGGACTTATGAGTTCCTCGGGCTTCATATCCCAGCGAACTCCTTGACAGATCCTCTAGTCATTCCCCATGCAGCCTGGTGGTGCCGAGGGCTGAAGGGGAAGAAGGTTGGGGGAAAGGATATTGATTGGTTCTGAGTTTCGCTGGACCGACTGACCCCTAACCAGGTATCATTTTATTGTGTCCTATTCACGGCCATTTACTTGTTCACTGCACTATACTGTTTTTGTTCATACTGATTACTGCACACTGACTATCATGCCGTACTGTATTCACTGCTTACTACTTTCTGCACTGTATTTGTACTTTTAAATTGCTGCAGCTCCACTGGGATGTCTAGAGAGGAGTAAAGGATCGGGTCGATGCAGACCTGATGCGTTGCTGTGACATTGCCGCTAGGCGTATTTTACTGGAGGGTCCATTCGGTAGGGAGTATTATCTTGGCGAGCGAGTGGTCTGCCAGTCACTTGGTCTTCATCATTTTCAGACACCAATGGTTCCTCTAGCCTGTATGCACCGGACCGATCTGCTGGGCCGAGTCGACCTACTTTGGAGCTGGTAGGGACTTATGCCGCGGAGCCGCTGGTGGTTGAGGGAGACTACACTGCCTGGGCTCGAGCGCACTTGCTGGGTCCACTGGGGCCTTGCCCGCTGGTGGTAGGAGGAGGGGACCGGCTCCGGAGGCTGCTGATACTAGTGTTGCTGCAGCTGCTTATGCCAATCCTGTTGCTACTGGTCCTACTGCCGGTGGGGCAAGGGTTGGAAGTGTCGAGATACCCTCGACTGTATCTTCCTTCATTGATGGGTATCCTTTCAATATTCCTATCCCAGTTCCCCCAGCACCGGAGTTCCAGCCAGTATATGCTCAGGTTCATTCTTTTTCGTTGCTTCCATTTCTACATTTCCTCTATTTAGATTACTCAGTTCTTCCTTTTGACAGGAGGATCAGGCTTGGCTAGATCGTCTCATGCTGATAGTGAGTGGTATGCGGACTTTGATTCGCCAGCAGGATGCTGCTTTGCGTGCAGCTGGGGTTCCTTTTGTTCCTCGGCCGGTGAGTGTTCATCTTTTTGATCTTCTTGTTCTCCTTTATACCCTTCTTTTATTTTTTATCTCTTCTAACAGCCACCTGTAGCTGCTGCTGTTCCACCCCCTGCTGCTGCTCCTGCTCCTGCTCCTGTTCCGGTTCCAGCTCCTGCTCGAGGCCGTGGATCTCGTACATGTTCCCGTGCTCGCTCTAGAGGATCCGTCTCGTCTGCACGTAGCCAATCAGGAGTCGTGTCCTCTTCCTCCGGTAGTGACGGCGATGACTTGGAGAGGCTTTTTGATGACATCAGCTCTGATGAGGCCGGTCTTTCTTCCCGTCGAGTCCGCCCGAGGTATACCTGAGAGAGAGCTTCTCCTCCCAGTTACTTTTACATTCAGATACACTTTCTCTTTATAGGCCTGCGTGCCCCATTTTGACATACTTATATACATTTGACCCATGGGCCTGTGTGCCCCAGTTTTTACTTCGATACATTACCTCTTGATATACATCTAGGCCTTTGTGCCATTTATTGCTTTATATTCTTCTGTTGCATGGTTTCTTTTCATTTAATGTTCAAACTATCATGGATACATGCCGCAATTTATACAGATCATACAAACTGTGAACTGACACACACCCGCTATGTTCAAACATGGCGGACGCCATAATACAACATGGCGGTCGCCACTCTCAAGAAGACTGATATGGCGGTTGCTATTTTCAACTTGGCGGTCGCCTGGTCAAAAGGTTGATGTCATTGTACTATGCTTTTCAGAGTTGGCGGTTGCCGACTCTAAGGTGGCGGTCGCTACATTGATTGTACTTTTGGCCAAAATTTTGATTTTTTGCCCTTTTTAGCCTTATAAATACAGCCTTGGAGGCCCCATTTGCTGTTACTTCGACTCAGATGGCTTCTCCTCTTTTTTTATGGATTGAAACATTCTCTCATATTGAGTGTCTATACTTCGCCCCATTTGGCCTTAATGCCCTTTTCTCACTGAGGACCGTGAAGATTAACAGGCCTTTACTGATGGCTGCTACATAACTGTGGGATCTTTCGTCTCACGTCTTTTTGTTTGGTCTTGAAGAACTCTGCCTCACTATGGAGGAATTTGCCGCCATTTTGGACTTGGCCCCACGAAGCTCCGTTGTTGTTCCCACTTTCTTTCTCTCAAATCGACAGCAAGTGATACAACATTGTGGTCTATCTAGGATGGAGGCCTCTCTTCTGACACATGATGATTGCCTTGACATACCTTAGATCATTGATAGAATCTGTCCCACCGGTGACCTCAGTGACCTTGATTTTCAGCTGCAGCCACGCTATGCACTTTGCTTCTGTCTTCTTGCCCGGTATCTTCTTGTCCCTTCTGACGGGCGAGTTAGTTGCACCCTGGTTAACATTGCCGGTCAGATGATGATGGGGAGAGACTTTGTGCCACTTGTTTTAGTCAAGACACTGCTGGGCTTGGGCGCTGTTCATTGTGGTGAGACCATCACCTTTGTTGGCAGCCCTTTACTTCTTCAGGTAAGCTCAATATTTTTACTCTTCACCAAACTCTCTGTCACACTGCAAGGCTTTTCTCTTACTGTTCTAACTTTTGCTGCAGATTTGATTGATGGAGATGGTGAATCTTGTACAGAAACCACCTACTGATAGGCACAATACCGCTGCTTTCCTTTACCGCCCGCGTTATCAGATATGTGACACTGAGGCAGCTTGGCGACAGTTTCTTTCTTCTCTGAGTGGGCCAGATATTACCTAGTAGTGCCCTTGGTGGCGGATTCCTGCTATGACACCACTATGGATCATCCTGGTGTACTGCTGGTTGGCCTGCATCAGACTACCTTCTATTATCCCCATCGGATTATGCAGCAGTTCGGTTGCAATCAGATTATTTTTTCCAGTATTCGGGGCCGTCTATTTTCTTTTGCACTGCGGGCTCCATTTCTCGCACAGTATCAGGATGCCTGGCCTTCTCGTTCACGTATAGAGATGCAAGAGTTGCAGTGTTCCGATCTTCCTGATGAATACAAAATGTGGCTGATGCAGGATCGGGAGAAGAAAGATAGAGAAGAGGGGAAACAAACGGCAAAGAGGAAGAGGATTTGAGGACCCCTGCTTTGTTTTGAAAATTTCATAGCTTTCCCTTTTTTATTTGGTTTTGTAGAGTTTGGGACCTACGTGCCCCCCTCATTTCATTTTCAAAAACCTTGTAATTTTGATCAAAGTAACGAAAACTCCCGCTTTATGTTTTAGACGGTTCAAATTTATCCAAAGCTTTCTCAGTTCAATCAAATGACTATATTATTAAAATTTAGAAGTTAATTTGCATTGGTCTTGCTCCGATCCTAAGATGATTAAAAAAACGAAGAATGTTGCCAGACATCTTAAAAGAAGCTGCTAACGTATCCCAAAAAGATGGAATCAGGCCATAACGTAGTTCGGGCTTGATTTTCACTCGGGTATTGACACTCTCCTTTTTGTGATGCCCTAACTTTTGCCAAGGTCGCCCTTTCAGGTTTTCAGCCTTGCGGGCTACTCTTGCTTTTGCCTGAGTTGTCTTTTCGATTTTTAACTCATCGAGCTTTTATTTATTATTATTTTTACCTCAAGGATAGTACTTTTTAAGCTGGTCGAGGTTTACTGGAGTGGAGAACACGTTGCCATCTAAATCTATGATGATGACTGCACCCCCGGTCATGATGGTCTTGATGAGAAATGGTCTGGACCAATTCGGCTTGAACTTGCCTCTCGGGTCAAAGATAGGAGCTCTAATTTCCTTAAGAACCAGATCTCCTTCTCTGAGATCTCGGGTCTTGACCTTTTTGTTGAATGCTCAAGCTATCCTCCTTTGGTAACCTTGCACGTGGAACAGAGCCTGTAACCTTCTTTCAACAAACAAGACCAGCTCTTCCATTCGATTCCTCTTCCATTCTACTTCTGAGATATTGGCCTCGGCCACTACTCTTAGTGAAGGGATTTCCACCTCGATGGGAAGCACGGCTTCTATCCCATACCCCAAAGAGTATGGCGTAACTCCTGTTGAAGTTCTGATTGACGTTCTGTATCCCCAAAGGGAAAATGGTAAATGTTCTGGCCAATCCTTATGTGAGTTAATCGTCTTTTGCAGAATTTTCTTGATATTCTTATTTGCTGCCATGACTGCACCGTTGGTCTGCGGTCGATAAAGTGAGGACTTGTGAGCAATTATCCAGTATTCTTCGAAAAGATCCAAGATCTCTACTTGAAAATGCGAGTCATTATCTGAGAACCCCGTACTGGCAAATAATGTTTTGCTTGATGAACTTAGCAACATGAGAGGCTTTCAATACCGAGTAGAAAGCTGCTTCTACCCATTTGGTAAAGTAGTCAACGGCCACTAAAATGAACTCGTGCCCATTCGACGCCTTTGGTGTTACTCTGCCAATCACATCGATGCCCCATATTGAGAATGGCCATGGTGATGTTAGGTTATACAGCTGAGACGGGGGAACGTGCATGAGGTTTGCATGAATTTGAAATTTGTGGTATTTTCGCACAAACTGTATGCAGTCTGTCTCCATTGTCATTCAAAAGTATCCTTGTCGTAGGATTTTCTTGGCTAACATGTTTCTACTCATGTGTCGCCCACAGACTCCTGCGTGGATCTCTTTCAATAATGCTTGACCTTCTTCAGTGTTGACACACAGCTTATTGACCCCGGAATGCCCTCGTTTATACAGTCTACCATCGCAAATGACAAACTGTGCTGATAGTTTTCGTATCACCCATTTGTCCTTTTTGCTGGCAAACTTGGGATATTCTCCTTTCTCTACGAAGTTCTAAATGTTAAAGTACCATGGAAGGTCATCAGTGCTTTCTTCAATAGCAGCTGTCATCTCGTATACCGGCTTTCTCTTCTGTTCAATTATTAAAGGCCTCATCTGGACTCCAGGTGGTATGTCAATCATGGATGCTAGGGTGGCCAGTGCATTGGCGAACTTGCTCTACAGTCTTCGTATGTGGGTGAAGATTACCGATTCAAAGCACGGTATCAACTTCTCTAGTTCTTGATGATAAAGAATCAAAGTTAAGTCACTGACTTTCCATTCTCCTCTTGCTTGTGAAACTACCAGTGCCGAATCTCCGATAAGTTCCAGCTTCCTTACCTCTAGTTCCAGGGCAGCCTCCAATCCAGCTAAACATGCTTCATACTCAGCTTGATTGTTGGTGACTTCGAAATTGAGCTTTAATGATAAGGGGACGTGTGATTCATCAGGAGTGACAAGGAGGACTCCTATTCTATAGCCATAATGATTAGATGCGCCATGGAGATATAGAGTCCACTTGTCATCCTCAACCTTCATCAGCTGTTCGTCAGGAAACTGGAACTCTGTGTCTTCGCCTCCTTCAATTGGTTGATCGGCCAGGAATTTTGCCACTGCCCTGCCCTTGACTGACTTTTGGGTGACATACTTAAGATCAAACTCCGATAATAACAGCAACCATCAGGCCATCCTTCTTGTTTGTGCCGGCTTTTTGAATAGGTACTTCAACGGGTCCATCCGGGAGATGATATTTACTGTGAAATATAGCATGTAATGCCTCAATTTTCGGGAAGCCCAAACCAAGGCCCAACATGTCTTCTCTAGTGGTGTGTACCGTATTTCTGACCCTATCATCTTCTTGCTTAAGTAGTAGATGACCTTTTCGATTCTAGTTTCACCTTTTTGTGCCAGCATACATCCCATAGCTAAATCAGTCACTAACAAATAGAGGATCGGTGGCCTGCCATGTTTGGGAGGAGCTAGAATAGGTGAATTTTGCAGATATTGTCGTATGGCATCAAAGGCATTTTGGAATTTCTGATCCCATTCAAACTCAACTCTTTTCTTTAGTAGACGGAAGAGCGGCTCGCAGGTAGTTGTCAATTTTGCAATGAATCGGCTGATAAATTGTATTTTTTTCAAAAAGCCGCTGACTTCTCGTTCGGTTCTTGGAGGAGGCATTTTCAAGATTGCCTTGATCTTCAAAGGATCCACTTCGATACCTCGTTGAGTGATCATAAATTCGAGAATCTTTTCGGTGGTAACCCCGGAGGCGCGTTTCTGCGGGTTGAGTCGCATCTTGTACTTTCGAATCCTTTCAAAGAATTTTTACAGTGCTACAATGTGGCCATCCCGGTCCTTGGATTTGACTATCATATCATCCGCGTACACTTTAACCTCCTTATGTATCATGTCATGCAAAAAGATAGTGGCAGCCCTTTGATAGGTTGCCCCTGCATTCTTTATGCCAAATGGCTTCACACGATAACAATAGGTGCCCCAAGGCGTGGTGAATGTCGTCTTCTCTCTATCTTCAGGATCCATCAGAATCAGATTGTACCCAAAAAAGCCATCCATGAATGATACCAAAGTGTGCCCCGTGGTACTGTCTACTAAGACATCAATGTGTGGCAGTGAAAAATTATTTTTCGGGTTAGCCTGTTGAGTCCCAAAAATCTATGCAGACTCGAATACGACCGTCCTTCTTCAGCACTGGAACAATGTTAGCCACCCATTTTAGATACTCAGTTACCATCAGGAATCCGGCATTGATTTGTTTGGTAACTTCTTCTTTGATCTTCAGAGCCCATTCTGGTCAGATGCGTCTTAATTTTTGTTTGACCGATTTAGCATCAGGGTATAGAGGGATATGGTGCTGGTCATTCACCACGCCTTGGGGCACCTATTGTTATCGTGAATAGTCATGGATAACTGATGGCTAAAAAAGATCTCCAACCCTGGCAGCTTTTGATTGGTTTCTTCGTCGATCCACGGCTCTAGAAAGCCATAATACGAGAAATCTTTCCCTTCCTTGACGAACTACCCATTGAGCGTCCCAGAATAATTGGCCTTTCGTCCCCTTCTAGGCCCTTTCAGATCTTCTACCGTTGGTTTATACCCAAGACCAAAACGGTGCGAAGTTGGCAATACCTGAATGGGTTTCGGGATTCCCTACTGCTTGCGTCCTAATCTCATGCCAGGGAAGTAAGAAATATTCCTCATCATTGTTACAGCCCGCAGGTTGACATACCTTTCTTCTTCATTCATCAGCATCTGAACAGCCTGCGCTTCATCAAACAAAAAACCACTGAGCAACACATCATCTTCATTATGTTGAACTTCCAACAGAGTTGTGCCCTCTCCTCCTCTCGGGGGATGAATGCTGTTTTCTCCGTGAATAGTCAAAACTGTCCCATTTCTTATCAGTTTCAGCTTCTGAGGGACAGTCGATGGTACAGCCTGGACATTTGGGTCATGCAACCAAGGTCTTCCCAACAACAAGTTGAAAGACGCCGGTACTTCTAGTATATGGAACTCAACCGACATTTCCAAGGGCCCTACTGATATCGCAAATGACACCAGTCCCAGTACATCCCTCCTTGTGTTGTCATAAGCCCGGACCCCTTGATTGCTTGGTACGAATTGCTCCGTCTTCAGTCCTAAATAGAGTGCCGTTCTGAGCGGACATACGTTTAATGCAGACCCGTTATCGATGAGAGTCACATGGACCCATTTGTCTAGGCACTTAATGGTAATGTGCAATGGTTTGTTGTGATTTCTCCCTTCTACTGGCAGATCTTTATCGAAAAAAGAGAAATGACTTTTGGTTAAACCGCTGGCAGAATAAGTCCAATCAGTTGCTCTGGGGTGGCCTCTATCGGAATGCTGGTTATATTCAAAACCTTTAGCACAGCTTGTCTGTGTTTGTGTGAGGCCATCAGTAGCCCCCAAATACTGATGTTGGCTTGCGTCTTCTTTAATTGTTTCAGTACTATATCGTCTTCCTCTTCTTGGTCTTTTTCCTTTGCTTTTCCACTTGGTTGCCCCTTTTCCAGTTGGGCTGGCTTGAAATATCGCTCGCTTCTAGTCAGATGTTTTATCCCTTCCTCGAGATCCCATAATCCTGTTATTGTATCCCTAGTCTATCGTACTTCGTTAACAAGCGGAGGGCTTTCAAATGCCCACAAATTGCCCAAATCCGTGATTTCCATTCTTTCTCTTCTCTCCTCGTCATTTTCGATGGCCCATGTATTATCAATTTCTTCCCATATGTCCTCTTTGATAAAGTTCACTTGCTATTCCCGAGCGGCCCAAAAATCGGTCCACTCTACTCCGTCGGGCTTCAGCATAACTCTTACTAGCCAATAGGATTGCATTTCATCCACATGTACTTCTTCCTCAAAAAGATGGGGAAGGGTAATGCCATCGAGCACGTGACCAAACCCATATGGTAGTGCTGGGTAATCCAAAGGCCAATCGTCTTCTTCGATGTGCTCCTCTTTGTCCAGTTGAATAGTTGGGAATGTTGTCTGATACCACTCCCAAGCACCATCATTCCATTCCTCCATCCTGTCTCGACTACCTCTAACCACAATAAATGAACATGCTGTCTGATCCTTAGTAACTGAAACATGAGCGCGCGGCAGATGCGCCGAACAGATGTGCTGACTCGGTTCCTCTAATTCTCCCAAACACATGTAATTTTTCCCAGCTTACCTGGCATGATTTGGCAAGGGGTTAGTCGTAACATTCGATTTTGGAGAAGCAGATGGTGGCGGAATCACCTTGTT
>JAULJZ010016200.1:0-16059 GCA_032270985.1 Heliamphora pulchella | reverse complement strand
TATACTCTCCTCTTACCTCTGAGCACACACCTCTGCTCTTGTGTTTTTCTCTCCATCAAAAACTGAAAGAAGGAAGGCAGCTTTATATGGACTTTTACTCATGGAATGTTACAAAATGAATTAATTGCCAATGAATAGCATTGATAGCTGAATTCAATTGCCAATTGAACGATCAATTCAATTGTCAATTTAATTCAGCTATTGAATTTTAAAATTCATTGGCCAATCGAATTTACAAATTCCAATAGAATCTAAGATTTTTTAGAAAGCAAACAATTAAGTCCCATGCCTTGACCACTAAACCAAACTCCTAAAATTAGACATTTTTCATTTTCGGCTAAAAAGTTATTATTACTTTTTTTGGATCATTTTTAGAGAAAAATAAGAAAATAAGAAAATAAGCACCATAAAATTGAATTTATTAACTTATTTTTATTTTTAAATTTATTTTAATTTTTTTCAACCCATTTCAGTATTGAGAGAAATTAAAAGAGTAATAAAATCTAACTAAATAATTAAAAAAATACTAAAAGAATAAAATAAAATAAAATAAAATAAAATAAATTATTATCTCAAATCTGGCCAATGTAACATATTAATCACAAACCGTAAATGAGTTTAGATCAATTACCTCTAATTTGTAACACCAATGACAATGCTTTGGGGCAGTGAATAATGGCCACTTTTGACCATCAGTTTTAAGTTAAATTTTTTATTTTTTTTATTTAAAGTAAAAATAAATTAAAAAGTCTTTTTTTAAAACCGAAGACATTTAGCCTTTTAACTTATTTTTACATAAATCTTTTTTTAATTTCATCATAATTTTTATTATAAACATTCAATTTTATAAAAATTATATTTTTAAAATTTATTTGTCAAAATCTATAAAGCACGATCCATATTGAGTATAAAATTATTAAAAATAAATTTTAGAAAATTACAATAATTTTAAGCCAAATTTTTTTTCTTTTGGCTTAAAGTTACTCCTATGATTCACTAAACAAACTTTTTTGCTTATTTGCTTAAAGTAATTTTAATTATAAAAAAAATCTAACTTAAAGCCAAGTTGCTAAATAAGGCCAATGTCTCTCAACTAAAAGAAATAATAGACATTGTTATTTTGCTAACTCACTGTAGAGGATTAAGATAGAGATCAACCATTTTCATCCAGGCTGGCTGAACAGTTCGGGGTGTATTTCACGTGTTCTTGCACAAGAAATTGGTGAGATGTCCACCAACGACTTTTTCCGGTGGACTCTCCGATGATGATGTCAGATAGAATTTTTAAAGAGATAAAAGCTTGAGAGAACAAACTGGTATAGTTTCTCCTAATGAATTAGAGTGCATATATACCTTTGTCTTCAGGTGTGTGAGCTATTTATAGAGAAAAATCATACTTAACTCGCTTCAGGGATTCGATCCAACCTGAACAGGTCGGATTGTCCTCTCTCACTTTGATTCAGACTTAATTGTCAATATGATGGTGACCTATCACCGTTATTATTTCTACAAGTTCCTCTTTTCATGTCAAGATGTCTATTGGTAACTTGACTTAACAAGCTAGGTCAACTTCCCCTGACACTTTAACTCTAGGGTTGGTTCAACTGCCACTAGCCCCTTATTATGAGTGTTACCTCTTTGATAAGCGTATCCTATTCCTCGCTAAGTACTGTAGGAGCTTCACTCAAGCCGGGCCTACTTACAAAGTTGGAGGCTTTGGATTTGTAAGTTCTAACTCACTCCATTCCCTTTCCTTTCAATCAAGGTTGCAAATTATGGTATGAAAATACGCATCGGTACTTCTGATACAATCATGTATTGACTGAAATTGAACGATATCAATTGATATATTGACAAATATCGGTAACGAATATCCAAACTTCAATTACGTATCAATTGATGCGATTTCGCAATGGTTGATATTTAGAAGGTTATTTTTAATACTTGGCATTCACTTTGTTATAGTAGGTGTTGAACACATTTGGGTTTCAGCAAAATTCGACAACATATTATGTTCATATATGTAGTTATATGAACACCTCTAAACTTTAAAATCCAAATAAAAACTAGGACAAAAGATTATCCCGCCCAATGTGGGTGAACAAATTGCCACTCTGTTACTCGTTTAAACTGTAGAACTCATCATACATACAATTTAAACCAATGACAGAAGTGGGTGAATAGAATCGAACTCCAAAAATTAGAATACGACTGAAGAGAGACCCTCATCTCATGGTTTGTGCCTTAGGTATTTCCAAAGGGATCCCCAATACTTCCTGACATCATCGAAGCACTACTGAATGTGTCCGAAACAGGGGAGTTACGAGAACTAGAGAACAAAATGCTCGAGTCGGAGAAGTGCATGGAGGTGGACTCGGATTCGGGAGACGGTAGCCTTAGCCTCAGCGGCTTTTGGATACTTTTCTTATTATCAGGAGGCACATCAACAGTTGCACTTGGGATATATGTCATTCCAGGCATGGGGAAGCTCATATTGGGCAGAATCACACACTCGGGGCAACAAGGGAAGCTCATTTTGCTCATTTTGGGCACACTTAGACAATGGGGGCAGCAAAGGAGATAGTTTTCAAGGAGAGACAATGATGCAGAAACTCTCACAAATTCTTCAAACCCATCAACCCCCTCCACTCAAGCTTGAGAGAATTTGTGAAGTTGAATTCAATTCCTGGGTTTTGAAATTGTAAAAACCCATGGACGAACCTTGCTTAAGCTACAACAAAAAATTGGTGTAATAACACTCAAAATTGTCACCAAAAAATATTGTTAGTAGCATTTTTAACAAATGTCATTGGTACCCATGCCACTTTAGGTATTAGTGACATTTATATGGCACTTACAAATGATGGTTAATGACTCCTCAGTGTCAAGTTAAAAACTATTTGTGGTACTTGCAAATGTCGTTGTAAAGGGTATATGCTAAAAAATATTATTTATACATATTTTCGTAATGGCACATTAAATGCTACAATTGAATACATTTGTACCACATATAAATGTCACTATATTTATTTTTAGTGGCACCTGAAAGTGTCATTGCTTTTCTTAAGTGCCATTCATTTGGGTATGAAATAAAGATGATAAAGTGCCGTTAAATCTTCTCTTTAATGGCATTTTAAAAAGCTACACTAGCAAATGCCACAACAAATAATTTTACCAACATTCAAAAATATCATTATATATTATTGTTGTCATGAAAAATGTTATCACATAATCCTTTAGTACCATGTAAAAATAACTATAAAATTATTTATCATCCAATAGTAACATATATTCAAATGTCTTGTAATAGTTTGTCAATTTCAAATATCATCACCATGATACTATCCCACAATCCACAATTAAATCACAATAGTTTAAATAATAGCTATAAATTTAATTACCACACCGAAATAAAACTGTAGTAAAAAATATTTAATCTCCACAAATAAGTTGCCAAAAATTCAACCATATACAAACTATGAAAAATATTATATTTAATTACAGTGATATCTAAATCCAGCAATCTTCATTAAATTGAACCAAACAATTTTCATTACTTCAATGAATAACCATATTTTCAAATTTACTTATATGAGTAGTCCCGATTAGCATCAACCACTTGTGAAATCTGCATCCAAAAAATAAATATATAAAGAAATTATGAACTATATATGTTAATCAAATAATTAGGAGTTAAAAGGTTACCATAAATGAAGCAGACCAAGCAACATGAGCTTTAACTGCTTGTCCAATTGTTCTAATAAGTTCATACATTCGTATCAAGCTCTCGTTGGGTTTAACTGCGACTTGAACATGTACCTCCCAATAGTCATGTCCTAGTTCTTCTCCCTCCACTTCTTTAGATGGGTCTATGCCATAAATATACAGTAGATCATATCAAAGTAATATACAAGAATAATATATTTTTATCATTGTATATATACTACAACTCATTGACCACATAATGTTCTCGTGGCAGTGCATCCGTTACTCAACCCACCTAGGCACTCCATTGTACTACTGAGTTGTAACGCCTACTTTTGAAGCACTAACCTCCCGGATACAGAAATCCACCTGCGCAACGAGCCTAAAGCTCGTAAATCAAACCGTCTAACTCACTACTTTAAGTGTCAACCATAAATTCCTCAATATTATTTCGAAAACTATTCCACTTTTCATTAAGTGTCTTATAATTTTTCTTTAAAAAACAATACTTAACTTTTCACCAATTCAATATATACCAAATTCAAATTTTCTGCATCAAACTATACATATTTCAATAAAATGACATACACGAAATTTCACACATTTGTAAATTTTTCAAGTAACCATGACATAAAAATAATAATAATTAAAGTCTAAAGCATAAAATGTTAAAAAGTTAATCCATCTTACAATAATATTTTTTAAAAAATAAATAAATAACATGGTTAACTTAAATTTTCCAATGCTTAATACAATTAATTAGTTACCACTCATTTTTAAAAAAATCCACCAATACAATTTAAAATAAGAAATCTAATTTATTTATTCAATTTTGAGAAATTTAAGTATAACTAATTCAACTTCATGCAAAAATACCAATTCAACAACCATGAAAGTATTAACCACAATCATATCTCATTTGCAAGCTAAAAATAAACAAAAACTCATACCTTTGATGACTTGAAGAAGAGAAATTTAAAAAATCTTAAAAAGCCCATGAAACGATTTAGTATTTGTTTGACAATTTAGTTTTAAGTTTGTTTTTTTGCTTTAAGTTATTTTAAGATAAAAAGTTAAAAATTTGTTTCTATTGAAAAACTAGTAATTTTTAAGTCACAAAAAAAGCCAAATATGTCAAATAATTGCTCTTCAGCCTAAATAAAATTTTGCCTAATAGAAAAGTAAAAAAGTCAAAAAACCAAAAAATAAAATGGTAAAATTAAAAATTGTTATCAGAAAAGTCAAAAAACTAAAAAGTCAATAGGATAAAAGTTAAGGGTTAAAAAACTAGATTTTTTTACTTTTTGACTTTTTAAATTTTAAGCTAAAAAACTTGAAAAACCCAAGAAACCAACTTTATGAAGATTTGTCAAACGAGGGCTTAGTCACTTTCAAACACCGTAAAATCATCATAAGGGCTGGTGTATGTGGAGAATGGATGAAAAAGAAATGGGAGAAAAGAATGCGGGAAGGGAGAAGGGGGAAGAGAGGAAAAAGGCGCAGTGAAAAAAATTACAAGAAAGGAAAAGAAAAGAAAGGGAAGGGGGGGGGGGGGGGGGGGGGGGGGGGGGGGGGCGCTGAGTCTGTGCCGTTTTCTTTTTGTTTTATTTATTTTTTTATAATTATTATTTTAAAATAATATCTAATTAGAATTTATCACAATAATTATTTAGATTTATTTTTTATACTCATTCTATTTCATTATTTCAAAATTATTATTTAGTTAAAATAAATTTAAAATTAAATTTTATGCATAAAAAATTATAGATATATACTGTTTTTAATTTTAAAAAGTTACTTAATAAACCAAACAGAATTTAGATATAACTTGTCAACGATCGACGCCAATTAACAATAAGAACTATGTGCCGAGAAAACACGTCTAGAATTTTGTGGGCAACAGGTTTCGTTTACCGTCTCATCGATACATAGAGAAATATATATATATTTTTTACTTTATATTCAACTTTAATATGATTACTATTATTATAGTATTGATTTATTTTTATTATATATATTTTATTTCCTAAAAAAATGCAAACAAAGTATCATTATTATTATTATTTTTTCAACCAACTTCTCTCACGATATTCTCGAAGACACCAAAAAAATATATATAAAATTACTTTAATTTAGAAGCAAGAAAATAAAAAAAAAATACAATCATTACAAATTCACATGTATGAGGAATATATATATTCTCAATTTTACTCTTCTTAGTTTTGAATAAAATGAGCACTTATGCTTAGGAAATTCTCAAGATATAATTTCTTTAATACAATGAGAAATTTTGGCGGATATGACATGAATAAATTATAAAATATCAATTTTAAGATGTATTTGGAACTTGTGAAAATTTGCAACATAATGAGATATCTTTCATCCTTAAGCAGACAAATATGAAAAATTTTACAGCGTGTACAAAATTTTCAAACAATGTGGAATTTCTCACTATATATTTTATAGTTATTAGCTACATCACTATCCTTTTATTGTTTTAAAAAATGGGAATTTTTTAAAATTCAAAATTTGCAAAATTTTATAAATATGTTAGATTTTTTTATACCTTGACATAAAGTACGATATATATATTTTTAATAATTTTGTTATTATTAGTTTTGAGTAAAATGAACGCATTTATATGGAAAAAAATTACTCCAATGTAAAAAAATGTTCAAACAAAATGAAAACTATGGGAAATTTTTGTATGTAACTTTGAGTAAAATGAGTATTTCTTCATTTACCACTTCTCAGTGTAACACAATGAGAAATTTTTCATCCATGACATTTATAGCAACCTAAAATATTATCTTAAAATTTGTTTAGGAAGAGAACAGAAAATAAACACAAGAAAGGAATATAAATTATTTAAAATACCATAATAATATTTATTTATTTTATTTTGAAAACAAAAGAAAAATAAGATGGAAACACTAAAGATTCTATTAATAATAAGAGGGGGACAGTTATCATGATATATCCAGACATTTTAATAGTTTAGATATTATAAAAATGAATAAAATTGAGTCATAAGTTGAATAATTAATTTTTTTTTAACTTACTCACCTTAAGTTAAAAGATAATAAAATTGTTCAGTGACTCATTTAAAACAGTGACTTATAAAGTTTATTAATAAAAAATATTTGAATTACTTTATTACCTTTTAGTTCAATTTAAACGAGTGTATAAAAAAATCTTTTAACAACGGAGACTTTATTTTCTAATTTTTTTACATAATTTTTGTATAATATATAGGACTTATTTGATAGATGCCACTGGCATCTCTTAAAAGCTATTTTTTTTACCAAAAAAAAAAAGTGCTTTTAAGCTAAATTGTTTGACATGTCAAAAAAGCGTACTGACTGCTCTTAAATTTATTTTTCAAAAAAAAATTTATATACATTCTAAATACTTAACTTTTTGTTGAATAAAATAACTGTAATACCCTCAATTAAAAAAATAAACTCTACTCTAAAAAATAAAAATAGGCATGCCATTATCCCAAACAGTATAATTAAAAAGCAATATATTAGATATCTTAATAAAAAGCCAAAACAAAATTATCCTAAAAAATTATTCCAAACAATTTTACTTATTTTTCTTTAAAAAAAACTTAATTTCTTAAAAGTTAAGTTTTTTAGATATCCCAAACATGAGCTTAATAAGGAGATTTCAAAATATAAAACTTATATATATATTTTAAGGTATAAAATTTGAAATAAAAAATATTTATTCAAGCACTCCAAAAGAGTGCATTATCATTGCACCTAAGATCTCAAGTGCTTAGCAAAAATATCATGCACTTTCGATAATTTTGGTCATCAAAATTTCAATTATTATAGTGACGCTAAAAAACAAAGGACCCGAAGCCGAGCTCTTCGTCGACAAATATATATTGAGTACAACCATGACACTATTTTACCCTAAAGAAAGCGAATGCGTAGCTGGATGTTCTAACTTGGTGACCACCTCTCGAGACTCGACTGCTCCTGATCCACCCTACAATGACTCAAGTAGATCACTGACCTAATAATTTAAATAAATAATTTAACAACGTAGCTCCTCTTATTGATGTGAGATAAGATATCACACATTCCTTTGTCCTTTATCTTTATTTTTTAAAAAGTTTGGCGTCAACATATTATTTTACCTAGTTGACGTGCCTGTGGACAACACGAATGTACATGGTAGATTCTCAACCTAATTAACTGATTGCATGAGTTTGAACAAGGAGTTAGAAAAATATATGAAATGAATTCAAAGCTTCAAGTAAGAGACAAATTGAACCTTTATTTCCAAGCGAAAGATTGAGAAGATTTGATGCCTGGATCGACTTGGACTTTTGGCATGCAATGACTGAGAAATAACGTTGGTTTATTTCCCAAGAATATAGTCGTTGGCATTTTTCGTAATATTCTAAAGTTATGAATCTAAATATATATAGTCCAAGGAGAATAAGTCAATTGAATGCCCGGTGCATAGTCTAAATATAGTTGTTGGCATGCATAGTCAACTTGAATGCCGAGCAGGGTTCAGGGACCCTGCGATGACTTGGGTCACAGCAAGGGTGCTGTAAGTGTGTTTTGAGTTTTAATTAAAATTTTATAATTTGATTGGAATTGTTTATTATTTTATATTTGATGAGTAATTAATTTATGTAAAAAATTAGATTAATCAGATATCGTTATTCATATGATCGTTGTATATTTAACTTATATTTTATTCTTAAAATCTTATAAATTGATTATTTTATTTAAAAACAAACATTCTCCGATTATATAAACAATATCCAATTAATCTATTTTTTTATACAAATTAATTACTCATCAAATATAAAATAATGAACGATTTTAATTAAATTATAAAATTTAAATTAAAGTTCAAAAGACCTTGACAACCCCCAATTCTTTCACTTAATTCTTTCCACATTTAATTAAATTATAAAATTTTCACCTAATTCTTTCACTTAATTCTTTTCACATTTTGTTATTTTCATAGTAAATAAAAATGTGTGAGAAATAGATGATATGAGAACGAGTGAATAATAGAGAAAGAGAGATACAGAGCTAGAGATCATACATGGTGACGATTTCTTTGATTTTTTTCATTGAAAATATTTTTCAAATGTTAACCAAATACAAAAAAATACAAGTAAAAAAATTATTTTTACAAAATAATTTTACATGTAAAATATTTTTCATGATAAAATATTTTACGTCGAAACAAACAGAGCCTAAGCTTTTTAATTTTTTTATATATATTTTTATATTTTTTAAAAACATCATAATTTTTATTATAAATATTTGATTTTTATAAAAAATATATTTCTATAATTTACTCGTCAAAATTTATCAATCATGATCCATATTGAATATAAAATTATTAAAAATAAATTTTTAAAAGTTATAACAATTTTAAGTCAATTTTTTTGTCTTTTAGCTTAAAATCACTCATATAATTTACGAAATAAACTTTTTACTTATTTATTTAAAGTAACTTTAATCAAAAAAATTTAACTTAAAGTCAAGTTGTCAAATGAGGCCAATGTGTCTCAACTAAAGGAAATAATAGAGATGATTGTTTTGTTAACTCACTTTATAACTTAAAATGGTAAATAAATAATTCTTTTTTTCATTTATTTAAATTGTGAAAACTACTATATATTTAATAGTAACTTCACAATTTGAACTAACGAGAGAATGAATATTCTTCGCTCATTTTGTTAAATAGTTACACATGCATATTTTATATAACAGTTTTTAAAGAATTAGCTATTTTGTATTCAAGCATTTTATTTATTTGATTCTAGCAAAGTTTTTGAATTTATCATTACTTTCGTCACAAGTTGTATCAACACACAATTTTCCCAATTAAAAAAATTGTTGGAAATTATAGGCTAAATCTCCCAAAATAAGATCAATAAATTTAAATAACCAAATGATAATCTACGTAAATTTCAATCCACATTAGCAATCACGAAAGAACAAGAACAACCGAAAAATACGCAAAATTTACGTGGTTCGACTAACTACCTACCTCCACGGGATAGAATAATTAATCCACTATACTCTTTAACACAGATTACATCACACCACTCGTAATATTTGTGGCATCAAACTAAGTCTTTCACCATCTCTCTATACTCTCTCTAGTCTCTAACCTGAGCATCTCTGAGTATTTTAATGACTTATAAACTTTTATAAGTTTTAGAATCATAATACCCTTTATATAGATTTTAAAGGAAACCCTAAAGTTATACAACTCCTAGTTATCTGCCATCGTCCATCCAAATTCGTGTCTATCCCAAATCTAATTTTTAACAATTCTGGTCAATTCTAAATCTAATGTTGAAATTCGAGTCAATCCCAAATCTGATTTTAAACGATTCTAGTCAATCCCAAATTTAATATTGAGATTCAAGTCAATCTCAAATTTGATTTTTAACGATTCTGGTCAATTCCAAACCTGATGTTGAGATTCGAATCAATCCCAATAATCTCCACCTTGACTCGAATCTTTTAGCCATCTTGAAAAATTATCGACAATCCTCGACCTGCACCCCTTTCTTGGATATGAGCGCTCCACCCTTCTAGATCTTTAACTTGAATAAACTTGAATCAATTCCAAACCAGACTTGAATTTGACCTTTTTGCAATCAACATGCTTCTCATCTTTGGACAATCTTCCAAACTTCATATGTTCAACTTTTTGTGAAAACTCCATTTTCTCTAATACTACTACTCGCTCCGGAATCATTCATGTGCTGCCTGTAACTTTCTTGTGAGATAAAAGTTCTCCACTTGACCGCTCATGTTGCTGTTGACTTGAACTACCATTACCTGTTATTCTAGGTAAGTTTTTCTGACCTAACTCCACCTTGACTGTTGTACTCTTCTTCTGACTTTCTAACATACCTTGCTCATCAACCTGTTCAAGTTCCAAATGTCTGTATCTCGTGTCGTCTCTGCTAGAATCAGTCTGTGTGATAATAGTAACTCCACCTATCACCTTGTTCCCTACCAATCTGTAGAGTCTATCTACTTTCTGCCCTCTCATGATAACTGAGAATCCTTATCTTCATTACTTCACATTTTCCTCGGAACTCATAACGTAGAGAATCTAATGTTCCTAAAAAAAATTTATAAATTTCAAAAAAATTATTTATTTTCTTAATTTCTTCTTTTGTTTTTTTTCTTAAAAAAATTTATACTCTAATTTAAACGTCAAATACAGCCTGAAGGGAGAATTTTGAAACTAACCAATGTTAATTTATTATAAAAGTATTAAATATTAAGTTTATATCATTTTTAAGTTAGATATCTCATTATAAACAATAAAAGTAAAAATTAATTTTGACCAATTCATTAGATATTATCTCTTAGATAAGTATTTTTATATGTAAGAGAGAAAGAGGATTGAACTAAAAAAATAATTAATTTTTTGTATTTCTAGTTTTTAAAAAAATTTAAATCTAAATTGTTTTTGGGATAGTATCTAGCTAACAATGTAACTTGGGTTGGTTGCTCTTGACAACCCAGGAGAAAAACTCCACAGCAATTTGTCGCGGATGGCAATGGTGGTGTGGCTCTTTGTGGCATTAGTCATCACACAAAGTTACACGGCCAGCTTCAGCAGCATGCTCACGGTGCACCGGCTTCAGCCAACAGTAGCAGATGTCGAGATGCTGAAAAGTGGGAATGCGATGGTTGGGTACGACAAGGGATCCTATATTGCAAGGTATTTGGTGGAAGTCTTGGGCATCAAGTCCACCAACATCAAGAACTTCAACTCGCCGGAAGAATACGCCCAGTCCCTCAGAACCGGAGAAATAGCAGCTGCGTTTCTCGAAGTTCCTTTCGCAAAGCTGTTCCTCGCAAAGTACTGCAGGAGCTTCACTCTAGCTGGGCCTACTTACAAAGTTGGAGGGATTGGATTTGTAAGTTCTAACTCACTCCATCCCATTTCCTTTCAATCAAGGTTGCAAATCATGGTATCGAAATACGCATTGGTACTTCTGATACGGTCATGTATTGACTGAAATCAAATGATATCAACTGATATTTTGACAAATATTGGTAACGAATATCCAAACTTCAGTTACATATCAATTGATGCGATTCGCAATGGTTGATATTTAAGAGATTGTTTTTAATACTTGGCATTCACTTTGTTATAGTAGGTGTTAAACACATTTGGGTTTTAGCAAAATTCAACAACATATTTTGTTGTAGAAATTTGAGTGCAAGTTGATATGTAGTTACGAATACCTTGAAACTCTAAAATCCAAATAAAAACTAGGACAAGAAATTTTCTCGCCCAATGTGGGTGAACAAATTGCCACTCCGTTACTCGTTTAAACTGTAGAACTTATCATGCCTACAGTTTAAACCAATGACAGAAGTGGGTGAATAGAATCAAACTCCAAAAATTAAAATACGACTGAAGAGAGACCCTCATCTCGTGGTTTGTGCCTCAGGTATTTCCAAAGGGATCCCCAATACTTCCCGACATCGTCGAAGCACTACTGAATGTGTCCGAAACAGGGGAGCTGCGAAAACTAGAGAACAAATTGCTCGGGTCGGAGAAGTGCATGGAGTTGGACTTAGATTCGGGAGACGCTAGCCTTAGCTTCAGCAGCTTTTGGATACTTTTCTTATTATCAGGAGGCACATCAACAATTGCACTTGGGACATATGTCATTCCAGACATGGGGAAGTTCATATTGGGTAGAATTACACACTGGGGGCAGCAAGGGAAGCTCATTTTGGGCACAATCAGACAATGGGGGCAGTAGAGGAGACGATTCTCAAGGAGAGACAGTGATGCAGAAACTCTCACAAATCCTTCAAACCCATCATTTCCCTCCACTCAAGGTTGAGAGAATTTGTAAAGTTGAACTCAATTTTCGGATTTTGAAATTGTAAAAACCCATGGACGAACCTAGCTTATACTATAACAAAAAAATTGGTGTAGTGACACTCAAAATTGTCATTAAAAAATATTATTAGTAGCATTTTTAACAAATGCCATTGGTACCCATGTCACTTTAGGTATTAGTGACATTTGTATGGCACTTGCAAATGATGACTAATGACTCCTCAGTGTCAAGTTAGAAACTATTTGTGGCACTTGAAAATGTCGCTGTAAAAGGTATATATCAAAAAATATTATTTATGCATATTTTCGTAATGGTACATTAATTGCCACAATTAAATACATTTGCACCACTTATAAATATCACCATATTTATTTTTAGTGGCACCTCAAGGTGTCATTACTCTTCTTAAATTGCATTCATTTTGCATGAAATAAAAATGATAAGTGCCGTTAAATTTTTTCTTTAATGGCATTTTAAAAAGCTACACTAGCAAATGCCACAACAAATAATTTTACGCACATTCGAAAATACTATTATATATTCTTCTTGTCATAAAAAATGTCACCACATAATCATTTAGTAGCGTGTGACAATAAGTATAAAATTATTTATCATCCAACAGTAACATATATTCAAATATCTTGGAATAGTTTGTCAATTTCAAATATCATCACCATGATACCATCCCACAATCCATAATTAAATCACAATAATTTAAATAATAGCTATAAATTTAATTACCACACTGAAATAAAAATGTAGTAAAAAATATTTAATCTCCATAAATAAGTTGCCAATAATTCAACCATATACAAAAAAATAAAACAAATGCTACGAAGTATGCAATGTTCTGACTTTACTAAAATTTGAATAAAACAGTGCTTCAAACTGTAACAAATATATTGTGGGACACAACAGCCCACGAAAACAATCAATTGATTTTAATCAATTCTATTTTCAACTGAAACAACGATCATTCATGAAATATAAATTTGAGTGTCAATTCGTTGTCAAAAGATACTGACTCAATAAAAATACAAAATAAATATTTATATGAGGTCACTAGTACATGGTCCCAAAACACAACGGAGTCTTCACTAGTTTTTTCATTAAACACCTGAAAATGTTAAAAACAACGTCAGTCAATAGTTCGGTAAATGACAAGCATACATAGTGGAATACAGTTTTAAAAATGAGATATTCAAAATATCTATAATTTAACATAATCATGACATATAATGAACGAGGGTAAATTCATGTGATTTCATAAATCGAATTTTCTTTTGTCAAAATTCATATTTCTAGTACAATAAATAATTTCTCAGAATCTCATAATTAAAAAAATGAGTAATCAATATATCACGTCTCATCATAAAAGAATCAGTACCACAATGGTAATAAACTATGATCATCTATAAACGGTGGGAACCATAAATAAAATAAGTATCCAGTGCCACATATAAAAAAAACTCAGGGCGTTCTCGGCCCGTTGGATCTAATATCGAATTTAGAGTCACCACAGGATGGCACTTGAGTCTTTTCTCTAAGACGATCTAGTTTAGAGTCATTCAGAATATCAAGTCTTTTCTTTAAAACTGTTGAGCACTAGTGTCACTACGGGCATGAGACCGTAGCCTTTTTTCCTAACGGCCAGAGTCACCTCCGTAGAGAACTTTTCCCTTAAACTTTGAACACGGTCTCAAAATAGAATCTCATAAGTTGCACCGTAAAAATGTGCATAAAAAAAAACTTCATGTATCATGTGAATATTAAAACTCCATGTAAATCTTGAATGAGCCAAAAATAATTTCTTTGCCATGATTTTTACATCATAAATATTTATATATTTTTACACAAAAAGAATTTTTAAAAATTTTTCTTTTGTTTTTCAAAAACCAATTAGGGACATGGGTAATTTTAGAAAATACGTAGTATGCTAAACTACTTACCTGGAATCCGAATAATGTACAACTCGCAATGAGAAGAACAACATATGACTCGAGTGTCACCCTAATTATGCCATATAAAAATTTAATATTAATTAAACGCTAAACTCCGATAATATTTAAATACTATGCAAACCCCCCATTAAGATTTTATTCATACTAATTTTTTTAAATTATTATTGTATAGCTTTTAATAATATTTAGATTTTATTTAATATATAACATTTAGTCTAATTAAGACCACTAGTTATTCTAATCTATATTCGAATAACAGTGTGATAAAATATGATAATAATAATAGTAAGTCATGCCATTGATAGTATTGAATAACTATTTAATCTCAATTCATTTATTATTATAATTTTTTTTTACTAAGATTGGATTAATATTTAAATACAAGAATCTCAAAACATATTCTAAGCATTGAAAAGAAAAATATATAAAAATAAACTATTTTGTAACATTTAAAAGTTATCAAATTAATTTAGTATATCTAAATTGTACCGAATAAAACTTAACTCTATTACATTTAATAAAATCATATTCTTATCATCTATTATTACCGTGAGTAAATCATTTGATTTCAAAATATCATCAATTCCATTTTTTCAAACTAATTTTAATTAATTAATCTTACTATTATTTTTATTATTTTATATTATTCTATAATTGATTTAATTCATATTTAATATATAATATTTAACCAAATCAAGTCAATTAATTATTTAGTTCTAGGTTCGAATAATAACATGCTAAAATATTATAAAATTCGGATTACGTTTTATCATTGAATTTGTTGAATAACATATATTTTAACCTTATTGCTTTTACTATTCTCTATTATTTTTTAAGAAATATATTACTTATTTAATTCTTAATATTTAATAATATCAAGATAATTCATTATCTCAATCCACATTTGAATGATAGTATATTAAAATATTACGATTATCAAGTTAAAATACACCATCGATCTATCGATTACCCACATAAACTTATATATATATATATATATGTATATATATGTCTGTGTGTGTGTTGCATAATTGTAATTGATTAATATCAATATCTTAGTATAAGAATTTTATTAAAATAATCTCAAAATTAGATTATACATATCGAAAAATATAAGAATATATATGCTTCATATGATCAAAAATTTATCTGTTTGAATTGAAGAAATCAAAATACACGAAAACATTTGTAAACTTGTTACACCAAATCGTTGCCGATGGTTAAGAAAGTGAAAATCACTACCCTCACTTCCTTCGTCTCTTTCTTATTCTCTTATTCTCTTATTCTTTTTTTTTTCTCACTCTCTTTCTCTGTAACGAATTCCTGAGAGCTCTTTGTTCTTCATATTCTAAAATCCTCAATTTTTCTACTCTAAATATATATAGAACTATATTTTGTATCTCTAAATTAATTCATGTGCATCTCAAACACTTTTCATGTTTATTCATAATTCTTTAACTTCTAAAAATTTTATACTTAAACTCTATCTTTTTATCTTCTCCTATCTTATCAAAA
>JAULJZ010016189.1:0-16059 GCA_032270985.1 Heliamphora pulchella | reverse complement strand
CAATTTTCTCCCTAAAACCAAAGCTATTACTAGAAGATTTTTATGTCATTAGAATTTCAGAATTTAAAATCCAACTGAGAAAGTGTAATGAACTTGTTCAACCCACGAAAGAAAATGCTTAAATATTTTGATTCGATACTATTTATTTTTCTTTTTCTTATCTTCTACTTTGTCCATACCGAATTCATTGCAGACCTCTAGCTAAAACATGGAGTATGGAATAGCTTCTGAAATGGGGTTTTATTGGTTAAAATTTTTTTATAGAGATAAAGGATAAGTAGAATAATATTGATTTTAATTCTATCAACAATACTACAATGATCATCCTATTTTATGAAATTCTGATTATCACCTCATGTGTCATCTTTAAATTGATTTATTAAAATTCACCACTCATGTTTATTTTTAATGCAGTGGTGACAAATTACATGGTAAATAAGATTCAATTAAAAAAAACACGTAGTCATCATGTCATTATTGTACGTACTTCTATTGTTTTTTACTTTTAAGAAAGAGAGAGAGAGAGAGAGAGAGATGCAACACCTAAGTATGTCCACTATGCTTTGTTGCTCCCAACTTGCATATTTAACCTTTTATTTTTGATCAACAAAATGTCAAGTAAATGCATGTAACAGTTTGTCTAATATACTTAATGGGATAGCCTTTGTACCATCTTTTCCTTTAGGTAGTTCTCTAATTATTGGTAGTGTTCTTTTCAGGTATTGAAGGGATAGACAAGGCGAAAAAGCAAAGACAAAATAAAGAATGATTGGATTGGATGAATGTGTTAATAAATGCACATATTTAGTCTTCAACTTAGCCATGTCTCACCTTGGCTATGTATTCGACTATAGCAAAAACATTCAAAAACTTGAAGATGAGACCGAAATTCTTGAAAATGAATGGAGAAAGATCGATGGAATGGTAGAGATTAGTCATCTAACTATTTTGCGATTACTAGATCTGAGTAATTGTCACGAGTTAGATGTCATTCCACCAAATGTCATATCTCATTTACGAAACCTGGAGGAATTATACATTTCTAATTACTTTAACCAGTGGGATGTTGAACCAACAAATCAAGAAAGGAGAAATGCTAGCCTGGTTGAGCAAAACTCTTTAACCCATTTAACCACTTTACAAGTTCATATACCAGAAAGAAGCATGACATTACCCATCGACCCGTGAGGAAGTTGATACGATTTAGAATATTGATTGGTAGTTTTGAAAGAGAGAAAGAAGTTTATTCAGAATCATTCGAAACCTTGAACTATGAAAATTATTCACCAATAGGGATCTTGAAACTCTCTAATATTACCCTAGAAGACAAGTTCAAGGTTTTCATGAACAAAGCCGAAGTGCTATATTTGAATGAATTGGAAGGTTTGAAAGAGGTGCTTCACGACAGAAATGGAATGGCTTTTTTTGAGTTGAAGTATCTTGAAGTTTCAAAATGCAATAATGTTGAACATATTTTTGGCAGACCAAATATGTTCCAACCAACTCCACTACAAATTTCGTTAGGGTCATTTGGTAAATTAAGTTCATTACGTGTTTATGATTGCAAGTTGAAATATCTTTTCTGTCTCTGTTGCAAGATGTCTTGTTAAACTCCAAGAATTAAGTCTAGAAAGTTGTGTGGCAATAGAAGAAATTGTTAGAAAGGAGAGGCAAGAAGATGATGAGACACTTATTTTTCCTAAATTAGAAAAGATGGTATTGAAGGACTTGCCAAACCTCAGAAGCTTTTGTTCTAGTATGATGAAAACATCAATAAAAGACGTGGACAATTGTAACCCAGCACAACCTTTTTTTTTTGGAATGGTAAGTGGTTTTTTTTTCAGTAACCTTTTTCTATTCATTTCCATCACGTGGTAATTAATAAAATGAGCAGACCGATCAATAAGAATTTGCAGGTTGCATTCCCTGTCTTGAAGAAGTTTTGTATTATTGGAACAAGAATCATATCGGAGGTATGGGACAAGGAAGTTGAATACTTAGTTCTCCCAGAAGTGGAAGAATCTTTTTCTCAGCTAATGATCCTCGAGGTAATAGGATGTAACAAATTGGTGAATCTTATTCCCTCCCATATGTTGTCGAGGTTGCAGAATCTTCTAATGCTCACTGTCGAACAATGTCACAAGTTGAAAACAATAGTAGAAACTACAAGGGGAGGAGAAGGAGCCAACAATAAGCCTCTCATTTTTTCTAAACTAGAGCAATTGTGTCTTTCAAACTTGTGGAGTCTGGATAGCTTCTGCAACAGTGACGACCTTAAAGAATCCTTCATTAACCAAATGGTACGAATGTCCTAAATTTTGTGAGTTTTTGGATCCACAATATCATCTCATCATTCAATCAACTCATAAGAACATCCAATAACACTCAAGATATTAGTTGCATATAGATTTTGTGCGGTTAGGAGTTCCCTACGAATAATATCCTCATACGTATAATTTCCAACCTAAGTAAAATTGATAGCCCCAAATGATCTTGAATCCTAATACATGTGGATTATGATAAAAGTCTAAGTCCTAAAATTATTGTGACACCCCATCCTACATCGGTGGGAGATAGAAAATAAGTATGATATATAATGAAACTTGTGGGTTACTACTAATAACTTGGGTTTAAACTTTTGGGCTGCGTTGTTAAACTCTTTATTCAAGTTATTAAGCCAATAGTCCATTTAGGTCGTTGAAAATGGTATCAGAGCCAACTCTGGTTCCTATGTAGGATTTTGTGGTAGTGTGGATAAATGAGTAGAGGCTCCAATGTGGGGTAGAAGCCACGAGATTGTATACCTTGTACATGCTTATGAGCTGCTATGTATCCGCTAATGGGCTGCTATCCACATCCCAATCAAAGGAAGAATCTGGGCCATGCGACGAGGGCATCGCGCATATTTGAATGAGGGATATTTTGACACCTCATCTCACAGCAGTGAGAGATAGAAAATAAGTCTAGCATATAATGAAACTTGTGGATTATTACTAACAACTTAGGTTTAAGCTTTTGGGCAGCGTTATTGCGTTGTTTATTCAAATTATTTGGACAGTAATCCACTTGGGTTGTTAAACTTATAATTATCCACACAAAGAGAGAAATTATAAATTACCCACCATAAATCTTGATCACAAGACATCATAACTCTAATCATTTAGCTTTTATAAATGACCACTAGGCATTTCGTAACTTCCTAAGTTTTGTGGAATTAAAATTAAAATTTTCATAATCCTAAACCCAAAGATTTCATTTGTTCTTGGACTTTTTCTATATTGAAAAGAACCGATTTTTTAGTGTTTAGTTAAATACATATTGTCACATAATCAATCAAATTCAAATTCACTTTTTTTCTATTTATCATTTTTGTTGAAAGAATAATAGTTCTCCATGCATGTTTCTTATTTTATTTATCGATTATATAGGTTGTGTTTCCTAGCTTGTGGGACTTGATCCTAGCATACATACCAAAGATGAAAGCGGTATGGAATAACACTCCACCAACCAACTCATTCAACAACTTAACATCATTGGTGGTGAAGTCCTGTCGTGAATTATCGTATGTTGCTCCATCGGAAGTGCTTGGAAATTTGTCAAAGCTACAATACCTTAGTGTATATAAATGTGACTCCCAAGAAGAGGTCTTTAGAAGCAGATCAGGATCAAATGACGGGGAAGGAATAGTTCCAGCATATGCAGCAAGCGAGGAAGTCGATGATATTAATAATAATATTATTCTCCCACATTTAACATCAATGGAACTTGACAACTTACCACGCCTGAGAAGCTTTTGCTCTGGGAGTAGATTGCCATCCCCTGTAAAATGGTCAATAACAAGATGTCCCCTTTTAATCAAACAGATATGCCCAAAACTCTAATTAATTATGGTTATGCAAAAGACACATTTGATTGTTTAGTTGGGTTATATTATTGACAAAATAGAGAACAAAAGAATTATATGAATAATTAGATATGATAAGATTATGAATAGAATTATGGTAAAATCAATATTGTTGTTTTCAAAATTAGAGGTTCATCTAGCAACTAGCAAATTTTATTTTGAAATTGCATGTTCAACATGCGATTTTACGTGGAGCATTGTACAAGGTGGCAGAGAAGGAAAGTATCAATACTGAAAATTCAAAATGCGATTGTGGGGCATTTGTTGACAGTGACACCATGTTTGTATTGAGTGACTTAGAATTTGGATTAGATTATTAGTCCAAAGTAGGTTTGTTTCTCGTGTTTGTATAGAGGAACTAAAAGTCTAAATTAAAAATCATGTTCCTCCTCTTCCCTTATATGAAGGATAAATAAGTGAAAGGGGGGAGGTGGGATAGTGAGAGGATAGTTAGTGAGTGAATTATTTATCTCGCATTTTTCTATCATTCAAAACAAACTCAATTCTTCATTCATAATCTCATATATACGCACACACATATATATAATTAAGTAACTAAGGGCACTCCTTTAAGCGACTAATCAAACCCATAAAATACAAATTTGAATGCCTTTACCTTGCCTGAACGAACATGTTATTTTAGCAACATTGTCCTTGAATAAGTTGTTCATGTGATTGATCTTGTCTTTTTTTTTTTGTTATGTTCAAAGTGATAGGTAACAAAAACCCTAACTTAAAAATATTATTGTGAAACAACATGAAAAAAAAATTATTTTTATATTTTTTAATCAAATCAATTAAAAAAATATTATTTTTACGTTTTTAATCAATCTATGTCGTGAAATGCTAGAAGTAAAGAATCAAACATCCAAACTCAACACACGAGATTTTTTACGTAAAAAAACGAACTTGGGTAAAAACCACAGGGCCAATACAAGTCCAGGTAAATAAAGTACTAACCAATTGAACAGTTACAAGACACCTACTTACAGAGTTTAATCGAATTCTCAATTCAAACGCCTTAAACTATTTTGCTGAATCTACGAGTACCGTTCCCTGCTTGATCACCGCCGCAACAAATTCTCGAAATTTCATAAGTATTGAATCCTCAATACTTTCATACTAGCAGAATCCTCCGTTGGTAAATTTAGAACGCCTTCTAAGTTGAACACGAACAATCTCGGAATTTTTGAAACTGAAAAGAAACTTCTGATCTGCTTTGAATCTCTGATTATTGAAGTGCAAAAGTTAATTTTCGTGTCTGCCCTATGATCCTTTATATAGGCCTCAAAACTAGGCAATTGGAGTTTCAATCGAATTAAAACTGCTTGGGCCCGCTCGAGTGCACTTGGGACCATTCAAGCGGTTATAGTGGTCATGTGCCAGACTGCTTTCTACTCTTGCACAAACCTACTTCATTGTCTTGTACTCTTGGCTTCTTGTGTTGTTCAGGTAAACTATCAGATTGTCGTTTCAGGTCATGAATTATTTTATGCAATTTAGAAATATTCAGTCAACTCTTTTTAATATCCTCGGTCCAATCTCCAACCACAAGTATAAATAAAGCTAGACTACCCTCATCTGCTAAGGCTTCTTCTGATTCTTGAGCCCTAAACAAGGGATCCATATCATTGCTTTTTTTTTTTCAACCTTATTCTTAATATCATAGTTATATCCTTGTAGTTTAGTAAATCATTTTGATGGAATAAGGTAGTCACCCTTTTGGAATGCACTCGAGTCTTTTTGAATCATTGATATCACTGTAAAGCGTTGCCTTCTAAGTATGTTACAACCAATTTAACCTTTTTATTCTCATCAACTTGATTGAAGTAAAATAAAATGCTCACATTTGAAAATCCAACTTACCGGATTATCCGCAAAGAACTTCAAAACTCAGACTTTGTGTACTTTGTTTGTGTCGAATTGATTGATCCCTCAAAGCTTATAGTAGCTGAATTTGAGCAACCCCCATTTTCACCTGTTGGAAACAAAAATTTCTCTGCTAATTGATCATACTTCAAGTTAATTGCAGCCATGAATTGACAAATCTTGCTCAAGGCTTCTACATGTCGTTCTATAGTTTCCTTCAAGACTCAAATTGTCACGCCCCAAAACCTAAGGTCACATGAAAATTCACTAAACACCAGTTTTAAGAAAAAATATATTTTTTTAAAAAATTAAATCCACCTGTTGAAATCAAAAGATTATCCGACATGCATCTCTCATAAGCAGTAAATATCCAATTTCAACACACATAAATATATCGCCCTAAAGCATACAAAACATGCCTTTAGAATTAGGCATACAAAAGAAAGGGATAGAGATAACAGACAAAATCAAGCATTAAAACTAATGCAAGTAACGTGCTACAGTTAAAGAAAACAGTAACCAAAAATGTCCTTCCCTCTCAGATCATACCACTGAGTAAAGAAAAGAGTGAATCCTATGTATCGACTCTGCTACAAAGGGACAGAGATAACAATTATAGACTCCTGCCCATTACCTAATCTCTAAATCATTTAAGACCTGTTAGGTAATGACAAGTTCTATACGGAGCCACCATAACGTAACTGCTGACTTTACGGGTCCGAAATCGAAACTCGAGGGACAAAAGCACCCACCCCTTCTTTACGGGAATTACCCTGAAGGACAAAGGTACCTACTCTGCGCACGTTTCTGGACTTCTATGGAGGGCAACTCGTGCCACATACGCGTTATCCAAGCACATCTAGAGAATCATTTTACAAAATCAACCCGTAGCTTGACTACGAAAATATTTTCACAATTATACATTAAACATGTATAAAGATCGATCCATCAACATGGAGATCAACCAAAAACATTTTTAAAATGTCTTTCCTCATTTCCAACAAAACGTTTCAAAACTGAAAATCAACCCCAAGGGTTAGCTATAAACCTCCAAAACACAAAGTGTTGAGATTTTCACAAAACTACCGTTTTCGAAACCACCTTTGAAAAACATATATCCACAAGTCACATGATGTAATAAATTAAGAAAAGCGAAAAACATGCTTTTTATCCAAAAATCAAGGTTTAAACATAAATATGACATTTAAAGCATTTTCTACCTAGTGAAAACACATATAATTGCATGAAACACTCTTAAACAACCATATATCTAAGATCCTACCTCGATGAGTCGAAACTCGAAACCTCAAAATCTGAACCTCGTCGAAACGGGAATATGACCGGACGAACATGAAGCTAGCAACGTGAATAGCAAGGATCCACAAGCTGATCGTCGAAAACTAGGCTGAGGCAACACAAAAATGTAGAGAGAAGGCAAAGAGAAGAGAGAAAAAAGGGTTGCCCATAACGAGAACAGGGGCTGGAATACTTATAGGCCACGCAAAAAACATCATCTAGTCGACTGAATGGCTCGATTCAGTCGACTGAAGGTGTTCTGGATCTGAAGAACTCTTCCACCGCCACGCCTCAGTCGACTGGATGGGTCAATCCAGTCGACTGAACCCAAGAACTAATGATCTAGTTGACTGGGGAAAGCAGTCCAGTTGACTGGACCGCTGGGCAACAGCCTACTGCCTTAGGCCTTAGTTTAACAGTCCAAAAACTATCCAAATAAGCCTTAACGAAGCCCGAGAAAGCGTAAAACACATCTACACATGCTATTCTACAACTCCAAAGTATAAACCATTCATTGATGATATACATACAATGAAAAAAACACGTCAAACATATATATATCACAAAAAATGGTACAGGGTCTCACAACTCTCCCCCCTCAAGGAATTTTGCCCTCGAAATTCATTACAAGGTCACGAGGTAAACAACTCCGGGTACCTAGCACGAATCCCAGACTCAAGCTCCCATGTCGCTTCCTCAACCCCATGATGAAGCCACAGGACCTTGAAATAAGCAATCGTTCTCCCCCTCAACACTTACTCCTTCGTGTCTAGAATCTTCACTGGACGTTCCTCACATGTGACATTCTCATCAACTCGCAGCTCGGCTCAATCCAGAACATATGAAGGATCAGGCTCCTACCTCCAAAGCATGAAAACGTGAAACACGTTATGCACAAATGCTAACTGAGGTGGCAATGCCAGGCGGTATGCAACCACCCCAATCCTTTCCAGGATCTCGAATGGTCCAATAAAATGTGGTGATAGCTTTCCGCTACGACAAAACTTCATCAAACGTTTACGTGGCGAGACCTTCAGGAACACATGATCCCCCACTATAAACTCCAATGGTCTCCTCCTCCGATCTGCGTAACTCTTCTGGTGACACTGAGCGGTCACCAGATGCTAACAAATCACTGCAATCTTTTCTGTCGTCACCCGTACTAAGTCGGGTTCCAAAACAGTGGTCTCTCCCATATCTGTCCAAGACACAAGTGATTTACACGGCCTACCAGACAAAGCCTCATACGGTGCCATCCCAATACTGGACTGATAACTGTTGTTGTATACAAACTCTGCCAATGGTAGATGATCTTTCCAAGAATCCCAAAAATCAAGCACACAGGCTCTCAACATGCTCTCTAAAATATGGATGGTCCTCTCAGACTGACCATCTGTCTATGGGTGAAAAGCTGTGCTAAAGGTCAAGCTCGTTCCCAAGGCCACCTGAAGACTCTGCCAAAAGCGCGATGTAAAGCGCGGGTCTCGATCAGAAACAATGGTCACAGGTACTCTTGTAGCCGGACTATCTCACGGACATACAACCTACCCAATCTGTTCACCGAATCCTTCACACGAATGGGAAGAAAGTATTCCAACTTCGCTAACCTATCAACCACAACCCAAACAGCATCGTGTCCCTTTGGCGATCGAGGAAGTCCTGATATAAAATCCATCGTGACGTTCTCCCACATCCACTCAAATATCGACAATGGCTGCAACATTTCTGCTGGTCTCTTGTGTTCGACCTTTACTTGCTGACAAGTAAGGCACCGAGTCACAAGCCGGGTCACGTCCCTTTTCATTCCCATCCACCAGAATTGACAGCGCAAATCGTGAAACATCTTCGTGCCCCCTGGATGCACTGCAAGACATGAATGATGAAACTCATGTAGCACCTCAGCACGGCACAATTTTGGCACAAATAATCTCCCCGTCAATCTCAAACTCTGATATGGGCCTACAACCCACCCGCAGTATCCTTCCCACTCGCAATGCGGTCCCGTATCATCTGAGCCTCCTAATCTGTCTGCTGAGCCTCAAGCACACGTGTAACCAATGCAGGTCGTGAAGCTACTGAAAATAGAGTCGCGCCTCTCCTGGTCTCCCCGAGACACTGGTCAAACTCCCCAACATCTCCAAGCATATCCCATTCTTGTATAGCCACAAAAGCTAACAAACCATGAGATCTCCTACTGAGTGCATCGGCCACGACATTTGCCTATCCCGGGTGGTACTGCAAATCGAAGTCGTAGTCTTCCAACAACTCCATCCATCGTCGTTGGTGAAGATTCAAGTCTTTTTGTGAAAATAAGTATTTTAAGCTCTTGCCATCAGAGAAAACCTCGAAGTGCTCACCATATAGATAATGCCGCCATGTCTTCAAGGCAAAGACCATGGCTGCTAACTCCAGATTGTGTGTCGAGTAGTTCTTCTCGTGTGTCTTCAGCTGTCGAGAGCCATGGGCCACAATCTTTCCTCCCTACATTAGAACACAACCCAAACCGTCATGCGACGCATCACAATACACTATATACCCCAGACCTCTCTCTAGAATAATCAACACTGGCGCACTAGTCAACCTCCTCTTCAGTTCCTAGAAAGCCGACTCACAGGACTCGCTCCACACGAACATAACTCCCTTCCGTGTCAGACGCGTCATCGGTGCTGCCAATCTAGAAAAGTCCTTCACGAACCGCCGATAATAGCCTGTCAAACCCAAAAAATTGCGAATCTCAAAGATATTCTTCAGTCGTTCCCAGCCCATCACGGCATCAGTCTTCGACAAGTCCACTGATATCCCGTCTTTCAACACCACATGTCGAAGAAATCTCACCTCTGACATCCAAAACTCGCATTTCTCAATCTTTGCATACAAGCAATGCTCTCTCAGAAGCTGTAGGACAGCATGCAAATGCTTCTCATGCATCTCCCTCGTAGGTGAATAGATAAGGATATCATCCACGAACCCGACCACAAAGCTATCTAGATAAGGGTGGAAGATACGGTTCATCAATCCCATAAATGTCGCTGGAGCATTTTTCAAATCGAACAGCATGACCAGAAACTCGTAGTGACCATAACGAGTCTGAAAGGCAGTCTTCGCTATGTCCTCATCCCTAATCCTCAGTTGGTGATACCCTGACCTCAAGTCAATCTTCGAGAAGCAGCACGATCCCTTCAGTTGATCAAATAAGTCATCAATCCTAGGCATAGGATACTTGTTCTTCACCGTTACCTGATTCAGCTTCCTGTAATCTATGCACAGTCTCAAGGACCCATCCTTCTTCTTTGCGAAAAGAGCTAGAGCTCCCCACGGGGACGTACTCGGCCGTACAAATCCCTTGTCAAGAAACTCCTGTAGCTGCACCTTGAGTTCTCACAACTCAGCGGATGCAAAGCGGTAAGATGGCATAGAGATGGGAGCAGGTCCCGAGACAAGATCAATAGAGAACTCCACATCACGACTCGGTGGCAACTCGAACAGATCGTCTGGAAAGACATCTGGGTAATCACAAACTACGGGGGGTAACTCCTTTCGAATCCCAACTGTCTCATCCAACCTGAGAGCAGAAAAGAGGAAACCCAAGTTTCCTCAAACCTGAGCGACACCGGGCATAGACACCAAGCCCTCATCCCGATCACCCACAAAGTAAAAGCAGTGACCGTCCGGCGTACAGATCGACACTCTCCGTTGCTCACAATCTATAAAGGCACGATATGTGGTCAACTAATCCATGCCTAGGATGACATCAAACGTGGCCATGTCTAGAACGATAAAATCAAACTCTAGACAACGTCCAGTGACCCCCAACTCGCAGGATCTACAAACTATACTCAACACCACGTTCCCACTAACTGGGGTCTCTACGCTCAACGCACTACCCAACGGGTCTATCTCTAACCCCAAGGCAGATGCAAAGGCAGAAATATAAAAGAATGCGATTCTTCCGTGTCGATGAGAACACTGGCCCATGATCTATAGACTAGAAGAGTACCTCTGATCATGGATGGAGTAGTTGTAGCATCAAGCACAATTGGTGCTTTGGAAGCACTAGGATCAGCAAGGACATAAGCTCTGGCCTGAGGTGCTCTGGTCTGTCCACCATAACCATGGGCTGACGATTGCCTCACAAACTGTGCTGAGGCACCTCCTTCTGTAAACCTAGATGTCTGAGCCCTAGATTGCCGTGGAGTCTGTGGTCTCTGGGTAGATGGAGCAACCGACGCTCCCATCGCACTCTGATCACTCCCTCATCGGGGATAGAATCTACGAATGTGCCCGGGCTGACCACACCCAAAACAGACTGATGGGTCTCTTGCCTGTGACTGGATAGGCGTTGAACTCTAGACCTGACCCTTCTGCTGGCACTTAGATGAACGATGCCCCGACTGTCCGCATTGATAACAAATCAGCTCTCTCTATTTCGGCCTTCCTGTCGAGGCCACTGAGGGTGTAGGTGTGGACGACTGCAGCTGATACGATCCGAAAAAATGAGAACTAGGTCTAGACGACCTTTAGTTCTTTTTCCCATGCCTCTGGAATTGTGCATCTCCACTGCCCTGCTGACTCCTACTCTCTCTAACTCTGCGGCTCTCTGTCAGCAAGTTCTCTACTTGGATAGCGACTTCCACCATCTGGATGTACACACACAAACCCAGCGTTACAATTCTATCCTTGATGGCAGGTTGAAGACCCCTTTCAAACCGTTTGGTGCGCAACTCTTCTGTAGACACCATCTCAGCTGCAAATCGCGACAGATTTGCGAACTTGGCTTCGTACTGAACCACAGTAAGGTTTCTCTAAACAAGGGAAAGAAACTCCTCTCTATAGGTATCTCTCGAAGAACTCGAAAAATACTTCTCCAAAAAGACCCTCATAAAAGCGACCCACGTACCATCCACCGTGGTTTTGGCAAATTTCCACCATTCCCTCGCATCCTCTCGCAGTTGGAATGCCGCCAACTTCACACGCAAAGAATCCTCCTCAATATCTAGAGTATCAAAGATCGTCATGGTCACCTCCAACCACTCAGTAGCAATTTTGGGGTTCGGCTCCCCAGAAAAGGTCAGAGGATCCAACCGCCGAAATTCCCTTCTTGCCAAAGAAGCCCTTGGCTTAGGAGCCCTCATCCCAACCCTGGTCGCCTCTGCCATAGTTCTCATAGTAGTAAGCATCTCCTGTATAACGTTAGCACCGCCCACCTGTTCCTGCAGGGCATGAATGTCCCCCTCTTCCGGAACCTAGACATACGCACGACCTCGGCCATGGCCTCGGACACAACCCCTTCCCCGTCCTCCCTGTGTAGACATAATTCTATATGAAGGCAATATAACAAGATAAGCTTTTATACAACATGTGCTTAAAACTTAACACACATACGCATACTAACACATAACCACTTAAGATCATGTAAACACGTTTCACATACCGAGGAGATCCAACAAGACAGATGCGTCCATTTAGACAACCTATTCAAATTCCTTGTTAGAAAACACGTCGGCCAAACGCGTTTCTAGCTTGGCTTCCAAATATGTTAACCCAAACGCCCTAAGGCAAGACTAACCAATCCTGAGATTCCACCTCCATACCCATATATACACAAACTATCATGCTCTATACGCTATCAGCATGTTATAACAATGTTTAAACACATGCAAGCAAGCATATGCAATTAATCTCACCAAGTGATAAACTCTCTTCCCATGGTTCTTACGTATTCGAACCCAGAGCTCTGATACCAAGTTGTCACGTCCCAAAATCAAGGGTCACGTGAAAATTCACCAAATATCAGTGTTAAGAAAATATGTTTTTTTAAAAAAATTAAATCCACTTGTTGAAATCAAAAGATTACCCAATATGCATCTCTCATAAGCAGTAAATATCCAGTGCCAACACATATAAATATATCGTCCTAAGGCGTACAAAACATGTATTCAGAAACAGGCATTCAAAAGAAAGGAAAACTAGTAAACTCTTCCGCCACTGTGGGTACCACTAGATCAACTCCTCGTGATCATCAATCTCATGACCTAAAAAAGGTTTGACAAGTCCCACATTGTGAACCAAAGCTCAATAGAAACAGACTATAAAGCTATAAAGCTATAAAGCAGAATATGTAATCATATGGTGGGAGCTAACTCAACCACAGACAAAACCAAGCATTAAAACTAATGCAAGTAACGTGCTACAGTTAGAGAAAACAGTAACCAAATCCCTGAATCATACCAAATCCCTGACAAGTCCCTCTCGGATCATACCACCGAGGAAAAAGAAAAGTGAATCCTATATACCGACTCCGGTACAAAGGGACAGAGGTAACAACTATAGACTCCCACCCATTACCTAATCCCTAAATCATTTAAGACCTGTTATGTAAAAACAAGTTCTATACGGAGCCACCACAACGTAACTACTGACTTTACGGGTTCGAAACTGAAACCCGAGGGACAAAAACACCCACCCCTTCTTTACGGGAATTACCCTGAAGGACAAAGGTACCAACTCTGCGCACGTTTTTAGACTTCCACCGAGGGCAATTCGTGCCACATACCCGTTATCCTGGCATATCTAGAGAATTATTTCACAAAATCAACCCGTAGCTCGACTACAAAAATATTTTCACAATTATACATTAAGCATGTATAAAGATCCATCGATCAACATGGGCATCAACCAAAAACATTTTTAAAATGTCTTTCCTCGTTACTAACAAAACGTTTCAAAACTGAGACTCAACCCCAAGGGTTAGCTCCAGACCTCCAAAACACAAATTGTTGAGATTTTCACAAAACCACCGTTTTCAAAACCACATTTGAAAATCATACATTCACAAGTCATATGATGTAATAAACCAAGAAAAGCGAAAAACATGCTTTTTACCCAAAAAATAAGATTTAAACATAAATATGACATTTAAAGCATTTTTTGCCCGGTAAAAACACATATAATTGCATGAAATACCCTTAAACAACCATATAGTCTAGGATCCTACCTCGATGAGTCGAAATTCGAAGCCTCAAAATCTGAAACTCGTCGACTGAACCCAAGAACTAATGATCCAGTCGACAGGGGAAAGCAGTCCAGTTGACTGGACCGATGGGCAACAGCCTACTGCATTAGGCCTCGATTTAACAGTCCAAAAACTATCCAAACAAGCCTTAACAAAACCTGAGAAAGCGTAAAACACATCTACACATGCTGTTCTACAACTCCAAAGCATAAATCATTCATTGATGATATACATACAATGAAAGAAACACGTCAAACATATATATATCACAAAAAATGGTATAGGGTCTCACACAAATCGATTCTTCATTCTTTCGATGTTCTTGGGCCCTAGTTCCTTCAGCCATTGTGTTGTGGGTTCACAAGTCCAAGAGGAACTGCTCTGATATCAACTTGTTACACTCTGGCTACGAAAGAAGACACCCACAATTGCTATTCTTCTAGAAGAACAAATTCATATTCAATTGATGGTATTTCTAGTTTATTATTACACACATTCTTATTTGGGACTACAAGTATTTATGTACTAAAAGCTAACAACTTGAAACCAAGTAAAGTAACAACTTGAAACTAACTAAATTAGCAACTAATAGTTGCCTCTACTATTGCTACATAAACACGGTAAATAAAATCCCTTAAACTACTTGTAACTAATTAATCTCTTAATCTTGGTCAGCCACGTGGCCACACAACTGCTACAACTCATCTCCACTTTAGCTCCCACTTCTGTGATATATAGAATTTCAACCATAACAGTCAAATTAATAGTCAACCCCCCCTAAGAAAAAAACTTGTTGGGAACTTGTTCAATCCTACTAGATCACTATTGAAAACTAGCTTTGAATCATGGATTAGTAGTACAACTAGCTCTATCAATTTTCCCAACATGTCAAAATGATAATACTACACTTGTGACATTTTCTTTCCACTTTTTGTTTATTATCTTATGTGCCACACTCACAACCCTTAGGGTCTATTTGGTTGGAGTATTAGACTATATGAGTATAATTTCATATAGTCTACCATTTATTTGGAAAAACAGAGAGGGCAAGATAGAATCATAGAACTGGATAATTGAAGGATTAACCTACATAGAAAGGATTAAACTCATCCCACCACCCAGGTGGATTTAATAGCTATGGGATTAAAGGGTTTGACGGAGAAGTTTTATCTGATTAATTTACTCGTTGATCATTAAACTTATCTCCCCACTCAGACACAGAGTCAAACAAAGATCTACAAAAGTGGGCCCCCCTACAAACAATTGAGCAATTTAGAGACAGAGTTGGAAAAATAGACAAAATTTATTGCATAAGATAACTATAAATAGGAAAAACAAGCCAAAATCCTCAAAAGGAGCTGTTTTTTACCTCAATAGTCAATGATTGTGATTGCGTTATAGGAGATAGTAAACAAAAAATTAAATAGTAAAAAAATATGATTATGTATAGCATTATTGATAATTTGACATCAAAATTTAGAGTAATTAGTAGTTTTTACTAATGCTTAATTTTCTCAGAATATTTGTCATATTTTGCTTGCAGGTGATTTAATATTGTGATCAATTCCATGTACATTTGCTCTACCTTTACATCAAAGTTTCATTTCTCAAATAACAGTGGTTGCAAGAATATGCTGAATGGTGATTTTTCCTTCATAGTAAGTGAAATTTATGTGTGGAAATGTGTAATTCCATTGATTTGGCCTTGTATAATTATATTTTCAGCTCTCTAGTTACTTTTGTTGTGCACTTGTTTAATTATGTTGGCACCCATGAGGGTCTATATTTCTAAGAATGAACCTCATTTGTGTGTACTGTTATTGCTCGAGTTTGAAAAATAAGCATTTGTGTGGAAGATTATGTTGGGAGAATTTCCAACGCCGATATAAAATACATGCTCAGGGATCCAGAAAATACATCTTTATTAAACTTTCAACAATTTACAGAATCTGAAATTACAGAGAATGAAATAACAGGA